>JARQOC010000008.1:58078729-58114887 GCA_033576535.1 Allobates femoralis | reverse complement strand
TAGGAAGGATAATAAAATAAAAAAATTGGTGCACGTCCTACCAGGGAGTCATCCCAGTCTGAGAACAGTAAAATAGAAAAAGACAGCACCACATACCAAACGGGATCCTTCACAAAACTTCTTTATTCCAGCACCCCAGTGCAAGCGACGTTTCGGACTGTGTCCTTTTTCAAGTGTGTGGCTGTCTGTCTCTACACTGCAGTATACTGTATATACAGGACCACAATACATTCTATATTACAGTGTGTCTGAATATACTGTATGTGTGGCGTCCTGCAAAGCAGGCGTCACAGAGGGGTACTGCACCCATAAAAGCGGTGCAGATACTCCAGCTGCAAGTAGATTTCAGGCTGATAGGTGGAACCTACACACAAGCACCCCCACATTAGATCACATCGTGGGAGGGAACCCGGCAGGGGATATAGTCACCTCCAGGGGGAGAAAGGAGGTCTTTGCCTCAAGGTCATTGACCGGAGTCAACCAGGCAGTGAGCCTGAGGGAGGAAGGGGGGTTCCTCGGCTGAGGACCCAGGGAGAAGGAAAGCTATCCCAGGCGCAGACAGCTAATCAGGGGGGGAAGAGAGGGACTTCAGAGAGTCCAACCCTGGCAGCTTACCGGGCACCGGAGCCAGCACCTGTGGGATCCTCCAAGGACCACAGAACATCCGGCGAACTAGGAGTATATCTATTATACTGCCCAGACTCTCAAGCGACCAGAAGAGGGGACCAGACACAGCAGGGCAAAGCCGCAGTGTTAAGAGAAGGTTACCCAACGGGAGCGAGGAGAGTGAGAGACAGCAGGAGGCCAGATCCTCTTTATGGGGGTCAGACTTCACACAAACTACTGGGAAGCAGGGAAGAGTTGGAAGAGATAAGGCACACGCTGAGGGTTCCATCCAGCTACCTGTGATCCGCTTGCAGCCACCCGTTAGCTACTTGTCTGTTTAATGGTACCTTTACACGCCGCCACAACAGGATGGCTACCAACGGCAACTTCACGTGCACGAGCACGGCCGAACGGTTACCAACGGGAACCGCACCCTCTATACACGCCGCCACAAGGTGCGCTACGCTACGCTACATCTACAGCTACATACATCGCCGGGTGTCGCAAGTAGCCGTCTGTAGCTCAGCGTACCAGCTTTACACACCGCCACCACAGAGTGATCTGGGAGCAACAAAGGCAGGACGTAAAACAAATAGGCGTGCCACAGACCTGTACGCCGCGCCCAAACCACAACCATTGGCCAACACTACGGAGTTGTGATTGGGCACGACGGAAAGGGCGGATGGCCGAGACGTGCCGTACTAGTGAGCGGAGTGTGGCACGGAATAAGCGCTTGTGACATGGCGGAGCCTGGCGAATGCATCCAAATCGATGGTAATGGGTCACGCTAGAGCGGTGGCCAGTCACATATCCCGTGTGTATGAAAGTAGCGGTCCGGGGCTATGTGTGCGTAGTACAAGTGTTTGCCTTGTCACGCACGATCAGCGCTTGTGACAGCCGCGTGTGCAGATTGAACTGAGGTACGTTTGTGTGCCACACATTAGCGTCTTACAAAAGACAGTATGTGCGTTTTCTGTCAAAAATCTGTGACAACTGTGGCGAAGTATGTGTATGTATACAGGCTGAATGGGGTTTAATATATGTGCTGACAGATGTGAATGTAGTGGATCAGCTTCCAAGGCACCAAGTCAAAGATCTGTGTGACAGTGTATTAGCAAACACCTGACAAGAATATGTCCTGCATCAATGTGCTGTGTGCAGGGGACCCTCTGCCTACAACAAAATAAAGGATCATGTACGCACAATGGCCACAAACACTGTTGGGCAAAAGACTTTCAGAAAAACATGGCTACCCACACATATTGTGTGCACAATCCCAGCCAATAGGTGGCTATGACATCCCAGGCCCCCACCCAACCCTGCATCACATTGCCCTCCTCCACCAAGTAATCAGGCTCACACAGATTATGTTGGATCCAACAGAAAAAGGTTTAATATATTGCATGAATCTTGACCTTGTCTTGTGCAAACAAAATATACATAAAGTAAAAACATTGTAGAATTCAAGAACAGGTGACATTAATCAGGCAAATTCAATGGATAAGCAAATCACCACACATTGCAAACTGTGCATGGAAAAAATACCAAAATAACCTAAACTAACTAACTAAATAACTACATAATGAAAACTCATGCACATAATGAAAACAAAGAGAATGGAAAAGGTCAACCAAACATTAAAGGGGTGCAGCTAACCTGCTGTCACCTTCATTGAAAACACAAAAAGCAACTCCCAGAGCCAGCCACATTATATGGCCTGGTCCTGCCAGCTCACTGCACCAGACCCATTGAAGTAGGAGCAGTAAGCTTCTCTACTGTCCCTGGCCTCCTGCCGAGTGCGGCCATGGCTCTGCGGCTGGAGTGGCACAATCACATGGGCCTCATCACGCCAAGACCCTGGACGGAGCTCCCCTGTTGTAGCGTCTGCATTATCTACATAACCTCCTGGCGTGTATGATGCCCGATCCCTACGACGCAGGAAGTTATGTAGCACACAGCAGGCCACCACTACCGCGTCAATAGACTCCGGTTTCATATGTATAGGTGTATGAAAAATCCGGAATCTATTGGCCATTATCCCAAACGCATTTTCAACTACACGGCGGGCCCGGGATAGCCGGTAGTTGAAAATGCGTCTCTCAGAAGTAAGGGCCCTCTGGGGATATGGCCGCAGTAGGTGTTCCTGAAGTGGGAATGCTTCATCCGCCACAAACGCAAAGTTGAGATGTTCGGTCGTGTGCTCATTTGAGGGTAAGTTTAGCCCACCATTCCCTAGTAGTGTTGCCAAGGAGCTTAGGGCAAACACCCCCCCATCTGAGTTCCGACCAGGCATTCCAACATCCACGTAGAGGAACTCATAGTTGGCATCTACTACAGCCATGAGGATTATACTACAATACCCTTTGTAATTGTAATACAAAGAGCCAGAGTGGGCAGGTTTGGTAATCCTCACGTGCTTACCATCCAATGCCCCGCCACAGTTGGGGAAGTTCCACCGGGTTTCAAACCCTTGGCCCACTTCCAGCCATTCTGCGGCGGTTAATGGCATTTTCATGTAGGCTGGCTGCAGAGCTCTCCAGATGGCCCAACACGTTTCAGGGATCAGGCGGCTCAGCAGGGGCAGGGAGACACGTGACACGTATGTGAGGGATGTCATGGACTGCCCTGTAGCCAGGAACCGCAAAGTGATCGCCAACCGCTCAGCAGCTGATACTGATGGGCGCATTATAGTGTCCTGACGCGCTATCATTGGCCCTACACGCTCCAATAGGAAGGTGAAACAGTCCTCGGGCATACGGAGATAGTTTCGGTAATCATCAGGACAGTTAAGCTCCAACTCCCGCAACAGCTGCATGTGGCCCCGGGTTTCCCGCCTCAGAAGCCAATCACGGGTCCACATCCGCCGCTGTCTGCGCCTCATCAACCTTTCATACCGATCCTGATACCACATTTGCTCTTCCACCAACGCAAGAGCCACGATAACATTGCGGTCATGGATATTCTGCATCCTCAATATCAGCACCTGTAGATGTGAAAGCACAACATGAGTACATAGACCAAAATGTGTGCAAGTCAGCAGGTTCAGCAACCCACACCTCTTTTCCATTACACACTATAGCCAAGAGGATGGCATCTCTTGTGTGGGCCCAAAACACAACCCTGAAGCAAGGACGGCAAACACCCAGTAGTCACCCCAAACAACATGGCACACGGCGATTGAGAGTGGCCTCCTCTACATCAACGTCAGTGGGAGCTCCCAAAATTCACACATCTGCACCTAGGTGAGTTAGAAAGGGACATGTGTCACCAATAATGTTGGTCAAACAGGTCCCATAATCCATTACACAGCCCATAATGTCAATTGATTACAGTAAAAATGAGAAGAATAACGAATGTGACGTACCCCGATATGGAAGGTTGAGGAAGGCTACATGAACCAAACAACATTGCACATGACTGCGGATGGTTACCCATGGTGTAATTGGTTTTTGAAGGTGTCATTTTAAATACACATGTATGCCATGTCTGGCGCCCAACACCTCAAAGCCCTGTGTCATCCCATTCCCGTTGAACACAGTCTCCATTGGCCACAACCAGTATGCAGAAATCGATCCAGTCGACATGAGTGACACAGTTCCGTCTACAGTCATGCATCCATTCTCCTGTATGTTGTCTGCAAACAAACACAGCAATGTATCTCAACAAAAGTGTCAAGGCCCACACAAAATGCCGTATCCTAACCCACACACTACACTAGATGTCGTCCCCAAAAATACAAACCCCTATATCGGCCGCTACACCAGTCTCCGGCGCTCTCCAAGAACATCAACATATGCACCCCACCCTGCGCCAATTCCATGTGTGTCCACAAAAACTTACCTAATGGGTCTGGCCAGCAAGCGTAATGTTTGGCGGGATGGGCAACTTTTAAAGGGCCGCCAACCTATCACGATTCAGCGATCTCCACCAATTAGCGGAAGGCAAATCCGCACCCAGGTGCCCCTTCAGGATGTGCATTATTGTGTCCGCTGTGATTGGTGTCCCGGACTATAAAGGCAGGTCAATGGCCACTGCTCCGTGTCCAGACGTCGATGTGCATTGAGCTACTAGTGTCCTGTTTGACTTCTGTTGCTCTGACGGTAAGCCTCTTTAGCGGTTTGTAAGAAAATGTAATGAACGCAGCTGGTTCTGGCACAGGCAGCTTAGGCGATGTGTGTATGGCCATGTTTGAAGCGGCATGCAAATATTGAACACGTAATATTAAATATGTGAACCTTATTCTGTGTCGCCCAGTAGCCAGGTAGTGCCTCTACTTATATAGTGTAAGTATGTATTGCACCTTCTGCTTTTTGGCAATGGTAAAAGAGCACGGTGTTATTTCTTTGGCTGGTACTTCACATCAACATTTCAGGGGTGGTAGAATTGTGGCGGACATTCCAGGGATGTTGGGTACATGTGTTAAAATGGGACTTCCACGTCTGGAGGAACACCTACATGATCATCTGGGTGCACATTACATGTAGTATGTGCAGTGTTGGCACACACCCAGCCCGCCTTTCTGATATAGTGACCCCTTACCATTGTGGACACTGGCCAGGTACTAGTTAGCACACAACGTGTTAGGTCACATGTTGCCCTCTACAGGTATGTACGCACACACCGTGTCAAGGTGTGTTGCAATAGGTACATTGGGGACAGAAATCATGTTTGAAACATCTGTAGGTGGACACCGATATCCGGCCCTTGATATTGGCAGCATACATGTGTTTGAGTTAGTAGCGGTCTGAGATTGAGAAAATGGCACACTCATGGCCAGTTTCACTCCACAAAATAGCTGCATAGATGATCACTGTAGAAAGTTAATGATTATGTGTATGATTGTGGCAAGTTTTGAAATGTCGGTATGCCTTGTGTTGTGACTGTGTTTTTTTTTTTTAAATTTTTCATCGGCAGATGCCGACAGGTACTGTGGAATTGGAATCCCAGCTTCTCACGGAGTATCAGCGGCACGAGTGTTTGTGGCGCAGCTCGCTGCCCGAATATAAAAATCGGGCAGCGAGGGCCGAGGCCTACAGGAGTCTTGTGGCTCTGGCAAATCGCTTGGAGCCAAGGGTAGGCAAGACGTGGGACCAGCAAATGGTGGCACTTAAGATCAAAAACATGAGGTCGGCGTTCATGCGGGCTCACATTCAGTACCAGCGTCGTCGCTCAGGGGCTGGAGCAGAGGAGGTACCATCACCTACCCTATGGTACTATCCCCTGTTCACCTTCATCCTGGGCGAGGTTCGCCCGCATCGAACGACCACCAACTGCCCCGTTGCTGCGTCCCATGTAGGCCCGGCTGCATCACCACCTGCGCCACAGGAGGTGGGTAATTGTGTGACAGTGGTGGGCCACAATGTTTCCTTCACATGTGTGCTTCGATAAATCCTTCACACCAAATGTGTTGGCATATTTACCTCCTTGCTGCGGCACACCTTGGGGTGTCAATCTATCTGCCCTCCTTCCATGACTTGCCAGACTTTTCTATTCTATGCTTCCAGCCGTATTGCAATGTTGCTTCTTCCACAACATCTTGGTATGTTTAGGTTAGTTATTTAAGGGTTTCAAGATAGCAGGTGGTTTGTTCTCAAACAGCCACATAGTACCATGTAGTAAATGGTGCTGTCTCACATGTGTGTTGGCTTTGTTGCCAGTGGGTTAAAGGTAATTGAGTGAGGGGTGGATTCTCACCATAAAGGAGTCCTAATGGGAAGATGCCCAATATGTGTCATTGGCCAGCACAGCCCCCAGTATCAAGGTGTTGTGGTGACATGTCCTAATATTGGATTACGGCTACGTGACAAACAACTAATTATGTATTTAGCTGAGCTCCTGGAATGGTCGAGGTGAGTGTACAGGAGAACCACTGGTGTTGGGGTCTTGAACCTTATTTGCTTTACTGTGTTATTCCTCATTTTCCATTCTGGTAGTTGGCCTTGGTGTGTGTGGGAGTGGTATATAGAGTCCTGTTGTGAATGTATACAGTTGATATTGCCTCCACTAATGGTTTTTTTATTTTTTTTTTCCCCACCCACAGGCCCCAGAAGAGGACGGCTCCATTGCCGAGGATTCTGTTGCTGATGATGCTCAGCCCATGACATCTGGGGCTGAGCAGGAGGGCGGGGCGAGTGATGTGGGTCCAGGCCCAGGTCCCAGCTCCGGGATCCGTCGCCGCCGACGTCCTGCACCACCTGAGACGGAGCTGGCGACCTGGGCCCGACGCGTGTTGTTGGATGAACAGCGGACCCACATGGACACCGACGCCCTCTACATGAGCAACAGAATGCGAGGGATGGAGCCGCTCCAGAAGAAGATCCTTCTGAGGGTCTTCCACAATGCCGCTGATGCTGCCGATGATGGGGCCCTTCAATGGGGCTGCCACGTCCCCTCCCCATGCAACACACCTTGTGGCCCCTTTCACCAGCTGCCCCATCTCGGCCCGTGAGAAGACCGGCCCCGCCACAGTCACCCCATCCCCCCTCAACACATCGTCGTTCAACCAGACGTTCTGGGGCAGGTCGGGGCTGCCCTCAGAGGAGGGGGGATGCGGCATTGTCAGAGCCGACAGAAGAGGAGTAATTTGGACACTAGTAGCCAATGCACAGAATTGGCAGTCTGGACTTTATAATTTCTGGAATTGCGTTTTATATGTATATTTTGTTGATTGAGTTTTGGGCACAATTTGTGGGTTTTTTTTATTTTTTTTCCACAAAAATTATATTATTTGTAATTTATTTTAAATTCCAGCCTGGAATAAATTTTATTTATTAACACAATTGTGTATTCATTTCAGAATAAGGATTGTGTGGGTTTTTGGGGGTGAATGTAATTGTGGCCAATAATAGGTTTCCCCAAGCCACACAATATGGGCCAGTGCTCGCTCAGCAGGATCACCATCGGTTCATTTGGAATGTCTTAGCACATTCACAAAGGGATGTTGTGATGTGCCTCACATAGTTAGGTTATGGTGAGGTTTGGTCACCAAATATTAGTAAGGTCACATGAAGGAGCGTATAACAAAGTTAGAACAGCATTGTATTGTAAACATACATGTGTCACAGACATTTGCCATCATACAAGGAAGGCTTAGGCCAGATGGGGCTAGCCAGTCCACACTTGTGATGGTCCCAATGTGGGACAGTATAGGGATTGTAGGCCAGATGGGGCTAGCCAGTCCACACTTGTGATGGTCCCAATGTGGGACAGTATAGGGATTGTAGGCCAGATGGGGCTAGCCAGTCCACACTTGTGATGGTCCCAATGTGGGACAGTATAGGGATTGTAGGCCAGATGGGGCTAGCCAGTCCACACTTGTGATGGTCCCAATGTGGGACACTATAAGAAAAGAGCCCAACGGGGGCAAAAAAAAAAAAAAAATTATTTTCACTTTTGCAAGGCAACAAGCCAACGTGTGAAAATTTTAGGGTCCAACAAGGACAACTGTTTGTGGGGCCATGTTTGGCCAGGATACAATGCATCCCTCAAATTCATGGGTGTGAACCATGGTGTGGGTGTAGGTCCGCCAGCATTTGAGCCAGGCGGCCAAGGTCCTGCAGGCCACGCTGTAGAGCCGTGGTCAAACGGGCCACAAATGCCTGATGGGCCTGGATGAATTCCTCCATGGTAGGGGCACCTGTATTGGGAGTAAACACAAACTTTAGTACACAGTCGTCACTGCTGATGGTTAGTCATGACTGGGCGCAACCATCCACTTACCCTGTTCCTCCAAATCCAGTTCACCATCAGACGGGGAGGGAGATGGGGTCAAGCTCCATCCATATGAGCCCGCACGTTCACCATCTGGAAAAAGGGTGAACCAACATGGTTTACTTTGTTTAAATAAATTGTTTGGCCCCAGATGAAATTTAAGCAACAGTGTGCAGGGTGTGCTGTGGCAACATAACCCACTTACCACCATAGTCACTGTGTGGGGACATGGTCACCCCCGGACTCGCCACTGAGCTGGAGACAGTGGGAGGTGGTGTTACTCCCGGGCTGGGGCTCCGTGGCCACATTATGTGGTTCAGGGGTAACAGTGGTCCTGGGCTACGGGGCAAAGACTCCTCTGGGCCGCCAGGTACTTGCTGCTCCTCGCCCTCCTGTGGGGAGTTGATGTGTTCCTCCAGCAGCCAGGCAGATGGGGACAGCTGGTCACACTCCAGCGGGCTGCCAGGTGCGGACTGGTCCTCCACGTCCTCTGTCCCGGTGGGTGACGGGACGTCTGGCTCCTGAGGCCCGGGGGAAGGTGTTGACCCTGGGGACAAGGGTGCCACTTGAGCCTGATGTGGTGGGGTTCTTGATGGGCCACCTGGGGGTGGGGCATGGGGCCCTTCTTCTGATGAGGATTCAGCATCTAGTTTGAAATTTGAACATAAAAGACGTAATAAGATCATGCCTACACATTGTTGTCCTACAAAGAGCTTGTGTGGGTATGTATTTGACGGCTAAGGCTGGGGTCACACACACACAGATATGTGGCCAGATATTGTTGACAGATCTCTGGTTGCAGTGAAAGCATGGACACATTGTTCCATTTTGAGGCTGTCTCCAAATGTCAACATGTGACCATGATTTGACTGCAAACAGAGATCTGCAAACAATATGTGGCCAGATATCTGTGTGTGTGACCCCAGCCTTACTTAGCATCAACCAGGTGATGCTGGATGCATACACTCATGTTGTATGCATGGACTGTGCGTCTGAGACATTTTTAGGCCTGACTGGATGAGCACAACACTGTGAAGATGTGTTTGATTGTGTAGGCCACACTGTCCCTTGTCATATGTTTCCATCATTTTTTGTGTATTGTGGGACATGCACATGTGGCGGTGTGTGTTTTGGGGCAACAATTACTCACCACGCAGCCTGGCAATCCTGGCACGGATGTCCAGTATGCGACCTGGGCACTTGTGCTTCAAGTCAGCGATCTTTTTTTGGATCGCTTTGACTGTCCTCTGTACCCCCAGTTGGCAGAGCAGGGCCCGCTGGATCCGCCGCACGGTGCACCGATTGCGCAGCCTGGGGTGGCGGTGGTGATGGTGGCCCCAATAGTCCCGACGGTCGCAATGATCAATGAGGATGATCAGCTCCGCCATCCCCCATGTTGCGGCGCGGTGCACGGCTGCCATGACTGCTATGGTGTGTGGCAGAGGCGGGGCTGGCACCTTGCAGGCAGAGTGAAAATGAAACCAACGTCATGACGTCATTACGACCGCTGTGGGGGTGACGCACCTTTATAAGTAGCCCAACACGCAGTGACTCGGCCGACACACTTATGCGGCCCCTACTGCAGAAGACCCACAGTGCAGTCCGTACAACACGGCTCTGATCTGTCTACTGGGTAATCTCCTCCGATGTGCTATGGGATTGTGTGCATCTGTGTGCGCGCTGCGCGCACTGCCAGACCCGGAACACTTCTACGGCAGCTGCTGTGCAATAAGCCAGAGCGGTACGTAACACACACTTGTGCGCTGTGTCCCGCATAATTCGTTATCATGTTGATAGGATGTGCACACTGTATGTAGATCATGGGCCATTTATGATTTTACGTTCAAGTGTGTGTCCGCGTAATTGTACTACTATCTGATCGTGCATACGGCGCGTATGTGTAGTGCTGAAGGGACAGCTCATCCAAGATGGAGGGCTGTGAGGCAAGGGCCAATCGTAACGCAGCATCTTCCACCAATGATCGCTGAAGGGGCGCGGTATCACGGAGCATGGGTGACGCCTTAGCCACATTGCAGCTACATCGCCGGGTGTCCAGAGTTCCCTTCTGTAGCTTCTTTACACGCCGATACAGCTCGCTACAATCGGCGATGTAGCCATCTGTTTATGGGCAGTGCACGGATGCAGAGGTATCTGTAGCCGGCTGTGTCGTCCCGTCTTCAGACGCCGCTACTACGGGCGATATTGGCGCGACAAGCTACTTTTGTAACCTGTAGCGGGTTGTATCCATCCTGTTGTGGCGGCGTGTAAAGGTACCATTACATCTTGCTGAACTGAGAACTGTAACCATAGCTGCTAAAGTTCCAGTAAAGTACCCGGAGTGAAGTGACTTCGACTCTGCTGCATCTTCTTTCCATGAACTCATTCCTTTCACAGGATTGCTGCCCCGGTGGTCCAGTCCTGCAGAGGACTACACCATCTCAGCCGCAATACCACTGACCTCCGGAGGACTGTGGCGGCGCTGGTGCTACTTCACCAGAAACTGCAGATGGCGTCACGACAACTAACTTTGTAAATAATCCCTTGTACATAAATCCCGCCTTTTTAGAGAGGGACACGGGATCAGGCGCTGCTGCCATTCCCTGTGACACAGTTAACCCTTCTGCCACCTGATACCCGAATACCCCACACCCTGGGGCGACACATATGTATATAGTGTTAAACAGAACCACAGCAATATATTCCCTCCCATCATGTATTTCAATATAAGTGTCTCAAATCCTTATGTGGGTTAGGAATATTTCCGGACTTCATTATATAGGGACTAATCGTACCTCTAACAATTTCCACTGTTCCCCTTAAGGGAAGAGACCACATCCTCATATAAATTGCAAATATACTATGTAAAGGGAATATCACCTGTCTCAGATCCTTGTATCTCACTTTTTCATTAATAAATTTTGCACTATTATGATATAATTTGTGGACTTTAGAATCGTTTTTTTGTCTCTTCCCTTAAGGGGAACAGTGGTAATTGTATGTATATAGTGTGGACCTGTATATACAGCATAGTGCTGTGTTTTCAAGATAAAGAGCTAGCAGCCTATAATGTGTATATGTGGCGCCCTGCTCCCACAGGTAACCTTAGTGCATGTCTGGATTTCCACAGAGGGTACCACCTACATCCAACACCTTCCACGTCAGCACAGTAGGGGGAGCCCAACTCGCTGACCTTAGGCGAGATCCCCTATAAATACTGGTGTTGAGGGAGGAGTTAGGCAGAGTGTGCAGACGCTAGGAGAGCTGCAAAGACGTCCTGGTGCGCGAGGCCGTAGCTAGGCACGAGCCAGTGACCCGGAGTAGCCCTTCTGCCGTCCAGCCAAACCCAGGAGTGGGATTGGAAGGCGAGGAGTACAGAGAACAGTTCGAGTAGAGGAGCCAGTGGAGGTTTGCCCAAGTAAACACCGGATTTCGGGGGTCCGCACTTGCAGTAGTGCTTCAAGCCAGCAGAAAACCCCGACACACCGTGGAGACTTCAGTCACCCGGTCCCCCTGCGTACTCAAGATTAAGGGAGCCAGACACCATAGTGAGGAGAGGACAACGGTGATCATCGAGGGTAACCCTCTCCATTGTGTATGGGGCCATGTGGCCTGCAGGCATATCCATTGTGAATATGGCCCTCAGGCGTCTCCATTGTGCATGGGCCCCTCAGATGTCCCTATTGTGCATGCGGCCCACAAGCATCTCCATTGTGTATGTGGCCTGCAGGTGTCTCCATTGTGTATGTGGCCCGCAAGCGGTCTGCACGCGTCTTCATTGTGCAGCAGATAAAGAAAAGAAAAGTCAGAGAGCGCACCATAGTAAATTATAACACAGGTGCAAGCTTTAATACTGGATAATATATAAAAATAAAATTTACAGCAGCACACTGCTATACCAATTATATGCATTCATGTTCAGAAATTAAAACCTGGTGTTTGAGAAAATGTGTACACTTGTATTTCAAAAAGAACCCAGATGGGAAGAAATTTTTTTTTAAAACTTATCTTAAAAAATGAAGGTTATTGGTGCATATACTGGCCAATAGATGCCTGCCCATCAACCACAGCAAGGTGACCTTAAATCTGATGGGACCCCAACTACAATAAAACTCACTTGGACTTTTTAAAGTATACATTATACATTACCAAACATAGTGAGTATGGAAAGTATTCAGACCACTTAAAATATTTCCCTCTTTATTTCATTGCAACCATTTGGTAAATTCAAAAAAGTTCATTTTCTCTCATTAATGTACACTCTGCACCTCACCTTGACTGAAAAAAACACAAATGTAGAAATTTTTGCACATTTATTAAAAAAGAAAAAAACTGAAATATCACAAGGTCATAAGTATTCAGACCCTTTGCTCAGATGCTCATATTGAAGTCACATGCTGTCCATTTCCTTGTGATCCTCCTTGAGATGGTTCTACTCCTTCATTCCAGTCCAGCTGTGCATAATTAAACTGATAGGACTTGATTTGGAAAGGTACAATCTTCTACTTACATAATTGCCTTGTGTCCACTCCCGTACAGTTGTAACGCTACATACATCACTTCCGCCGCATATACACCCTGAAGTGGCCATAAGGCAATTATGCGGGGTGTAACAACATGGCCACCCACTGCTACCGCTAGCGCTCCCACCATCAACTCACAGCAGTCCGCACCGTCTCCCCCCCGCTCAGTCGTACCTCCTTCCCTGATCGGTCTCTCCCTCTCCTCTCGGTCTCCGTCTCCCTCGCATGTCCCCCGGCACCTGCTGCCTCCGACTCACCTCTCTGCATCTAGGACCTCTGTTGATGTCTCAGGAACATCACTGATCACATGACCGTGACATCACCACAGGTTTGTGACAGCCCCAGACTGCAACAGCGCGGCACAGGGTAATAAGAGGGAGCGGGGGAAGAGACAGCCAGAGTGGTGGAAGTGGATGACAGCAAGAAATACCACCAGGACCCCACCGCTATCCTCGGCCCACACTCCTCAGTTCTCTTCCTCATGCTGCTGCCACATGAGTGACTGAGGGAAAATGGGGGAGGGGGCAGAGAGTGACCATGGGGGGAGAAGGGGAGAAAGTGAACACAGAGGGGGGCATAGAGCGACCACAGAGGGGGGCACAGAGTGACCACAGTGGCGGGCAGAGAGTGACTGATGGAACTGGAGAGGATCTGCAAGGAATAGTGGCAGAGGATCCTCAAATCCAGGTGTGAAAAACTTGTTGCATCATTCCCAACAAGACTCATGGCTGTACTTGCTCAAAAGGTGCTTCTACTCAATACTGAGCAAAGGGTCTGTATATTTATGACCATGTAATATTTTAGTTTTACTTTTTTAATAAATTTGCAAAAAATTTTTACATTTCTGTTTTTTTAAGTCAAGATGGGTGCAGAGTGTAAATTAATTAGAAAAAAATAAACTTTTTTGAATTTACCAAATGTCTGCAATGAAACAAAGAGTGAAAAATGTTAAGGGGTCTGAATGCTTTCCCTACCCAATGTTAAGGGAAGTAGAAGGATCCACACACATCAGTGGCCCCCCAAGCTGATAGAAAGGAAGGAGTGCAAAGTGTAGCCTGGAAGCCAGTGTCGTACATTTATAGAGAAAGAAAAAAATGCCAGACAGCACATCATAGTAAATTATGTTTTTTTTTTGTTTTTTTTTATGCAAATTTACACATTTTCTAAAACACAAGGTTTCAATTTCTGAACATGCATATAATTGATATAGCAGTGTGCTGCTGTAAATTTTCTTTTTATATAGAAATTTATAGATCAATCTTATTAGACTCCCACTGCTTGCTTCTGGGCCACTCATTAAGCTTCATACATAGTCATTGCACTGACCGGCAATGGCCAATTACAGACACTCGCTCTATGTGAGAGCATCTGTGATTGTTTTTTGCAATCATACTGTGCTCCCACAATCTGTATGGTATCTGTGCTTGATTGCCATACATATTACTGTAGGGCAACCAACCTGCTATCATAGTGTGTAAAATAAATAATGGGAAAAAATGTGTAGGGCTTCACTGTATTTTTCATTCTCTGCATTTTTCATGCCTCTGCAATTTATTTGTAGCTTTGGTCCCGGACGCTACCTTCATAGGCAGGTTTTAATTGCATTTAGTGGCATATACCCATACACGCAAGTTCACACTGCAGACATAAGGTGATTAGAGTAGGACCCGGTAGAATGAGAGACCTTGTCGCGGTTACCGGGCTAGGATGTCATGGCCATCACATCAGCTAAGTTCTCATGTTATCTAATATATAAAGCTGAATGTGTGTGTGTATGTATGTGTGTATCTATGTCCGGGATTGGCATCTACACCGTCGCAACTACAGCCACAAAATTTTGCACAGTCACACGTCTGGACCCCGAGAGCGTCATAGGCTATGTTGTGAGGCGAAATTTTAACCCCGCGCGTTCCAGTTCACCAAACAATTTTGCCCCTATCTACATAATGGGGAAAAAGTGAATGGAAAATCGACAGCTGTCAGCTATAGCCACAAAATTTTGCGCAATCACACGTCTGGACCTCGGAGCGTCATAGGCTATGTTGTGAGGCGAAATTTTAACCCCGCGCATTCCCATTCACCAAACAATTTTGCCCCTATCTACATAAAGGGGAAAAAGTGACAGTTACCAGTTGACAGTTGTGAATGAGAGGGGCTTAATGATAGCGCCAAAGACTAACAGCACATACCAGCATATAGTCACTAAGGTGGGGCCCCAACATGAGATATTCACCACGCTTGGGGACATGTATACACACACCACACGCATACAAAGTGTAACAGCAAGTGTATAGTCGCTAAATATTGCAGCCCCAATATTGGATACTCACCATGCACCCGAACAAACACACACACCACAAAGAGACACACACACCCCCACGGGGACACACACCCTATAGCGACACATGCACTCACCCCACATGGACACAGACACACACACCACACAGACCCCCTCACAGGGACACACAAACCTAGCCACCCTATAGGGACACAAGCACTCACCCCACAGGAACACACACACACCCCAAGAGAAACACACACCACACAGACCCCCCCCTACAGAAACACACATACACACCCAATAGGGACACATACACTCACCCCACAGGGACACACACACACACCACAAAGAGATACACACAACACAGAGACACACATACCGCACACAGACACCCCCCCCACAGGGACACACACACATGCACACCCTATAGGGACACATGCACTCACCCCACAGGGACACACACACCACAAAGAGACACACACAACACAGATACACACACACCACACAGACCCCCCCATAGGGACACACACACATACACACCCTGTAGGGACACATGCACTCACCCCACAGGGACACACACACCACACAGACACACAGATGTGCACAAATCACCTCACACAACTCGCCTCATACGTGTGCTATCTTTAATTTCCAAACATAAACATATGATTAAAAACAGCCAATGTGCAACACATGTGCCATATAGGGAATTAAGGCAGATGTCAGTCACGAGCTGTCTATTATGTGTATGTGTGAGGTAACATATACTGCCCGGCCGGGGGGAGGGTTTACTGTTGGCTGGAGATTTATTAGGCTGCCTATAGCAATCAATCACAGCTCAGCTTCTATTTTCTTTTCCATATATAATTTTTATTGAAGTCTTGAAAGTCAACAACCATCAAATACAAACAAACAGACAAAATAATATTGAAACCTAAGAGCAGAGTTAAAAGATCACAGGAAAATCTATATGATATAAAGGTAATATAAAAGCATGCCGATATACTTCCTAGAACCGGGTCTAATTACTGAGCTTCTATTTTCTTACAGGTCATTAATATGACATATTCAAATTCTATTTTGTTATAGCTAACATCAGTTATTTATTAACCTGGGCGTAGCTGGGTACTACAGCTAGTATATATAAATATGTATATATATACAGAAAAAAGGCTGCACAGCACTCAAGATATAGTGTGAACTGGTACAAGCTGCGATGCTGGAACAAACAACCAGAAAAAATTCACTGAAGCACTCAGTTACTACCAAAAATGTACACATGTTAATAAGCAGTTTATATATGAGGAAAAAATTTAAAAAACTTACGTTTTTTTAAAAAAACTCAATATTCTTATGTTTTTATTTACTGGGCTTCTTGGTACATATATTGGTCAATATCTGTTCGCTCATCATCCACTCCACGGTGACCCCACCAGTTCCAGCATCGCAGCTTGCACCAGTTCACACTATATCTTGAGTGCTGTGCAGCTTTTTTTCTGTTTCTGTCTAATATGTGGAGTTGCTAGCTCCACAGCTACACTTAGCACCCTCATTGCCCCCAGGTGATCTGAGATTGAGATGGTGTCCATCCACTTAGAAATGGGATAGGGAGGACAAGGAGGACAGGGATGTCAGCATAGGACTCATCAGATTTAGGGTCACCGTGGAGTGGTTGATGAGCAAACAGATATTGGTCAATATATGTACCAAGGACCCCAGTAAATAAAAAGATAAGAATATTGAGTTTTTTGAAAAAAATACATACGTTTATTAATTTTTTCCCCATATATAAGCTGCTTATTAGCATGTGTACATTTGTAAATTTTTTCTGGTTATATATATATATATATTCTAACTTTTTACAGCATAGGAAAGACGATGCTGAAAACACATCTTTCTCATGTTATGCTCATAACAAGCGCATGACATACGGATGTTGGTGAAGGAAAAATGCATACTGGCATGTCATACGCAAGCCATACACATGTCATCTGGATGTCATGCAGATGAAAAAAACACATGACACTCTATTTTTCTATCCGGGCATCAAGGCAAGGCAAGATATGCAGATGTGTGTGTACCCTTAAGCATATAGTGGACATATGCTATTTTTATGTAAATTGCTAGCAGATAAGTGGCCTCGCACATTGCTGACCCTCTACAATAATAAAGGTTTGCTCCCTGAAAATAAAAAGTAATAATAAAAACAAAAAATAATAATAAAAAAGAAAATCTAAAAAAATTCAAAGCTCTGTTAAACGGCTGTTTAAAGGACATTTTAAGGCTACTGGACTTCACAGCTGCTGCCACAGCTGGCACTGTTCCAAATATTCACACTTTGTAGGTGTCCAAACACATGCAAACCACAGGAAGCTTAAAAATGTTTTTAAAGCTCCTTTAAATTCTACAGGCTGAAACAAACCATTAGACCCAATGGCTGGGAACACTCCTAACATATAATTAGGTGCTGTTCCCAGCCATCGGGTCTTCCAGTGATCATTTTGGCCCCAAAGTTTCAGTGAAAGTTTTAGGGCCATTATAAAATTTAAAACGTTTTACCCGAACAAAGCTGTGTTCGCTGATTTTTTAGTAAATTGCTTGTGTTTCTGACCTTGAACTGAATCTGCAATGTTCATACTGAATTTGAAATTGATGAACATGTTCAGGGAAATTTCACTCATCTCTAGTACGGACTGTTCTTGGGGTCAGTGGGGAACCCACTGTAAGGCCTCTCGGCATTTGGTCCATCCACGGGCCAGGAAGCAGGTGGGGGTCCACAATTCAGCTTTGATGCCACTTCCAGGCCCTCATTGAGGGACCCCAGTGACTTTTTCCTCCAAGCCATCTGGACTCCCCCTTTCCTCTATTAGAGCCACCAGCTGCTGCAGTCGTACGCCCTATCATTGGGCTTTGTCATGCCATCACCAACTCCCACTCTCCCAACACGGGCCTCTGCTTCCTAGGCAACTCTCCACAGGAAAATGTCGCCATCTCACTCAACTTTTGGTGTCCTGCATCACAGCTCTACCTCGCATTGGGTGGGGTCTTTCTTTTTGGCTCACCACCCCATTTCCACCACTCCTCCACCTCTTTTCTTTTGTCACACTGCATTAGGTAGGTCTTCTCCTTCCACTTCACCCTAGGAGGCTGATCACTTCTTACCATGGCCTTACACTTTCAGGCATGGCACTACTTCCTGTAGGCTAAATCAATGGAGGACTAGACGGATCTTTGTGCCCTTTCACTTCTTTCATGTCCATGATGGGCAGAACATCCTTCTACTAGTGTGTCACTATCCACAATTTTAGAGTCCATGTTCAATGCCATTTCTTCCTGTATAATGATTGTAATCTTTATTGTAGCTCAGATCTTCCCCCGCAACGATTAGACAATTAGATCTTCTGGCTTCAAGGTTTCATCCTGCCAACGACACCAAGTGAAACAGGATACCTATATGCAACAGCAGAGAGAAGGATGACTCAGTGGTAACTTAAGCAATTGAAATATATTTGGCTAATACAGTTAAATGTAACTTAAAAGGGGTGAAGCAAACAATAAAGTTACAATGAATTATTGTACACTAGAAATTTTGACAGTATTTACAGTTCTCTATTATGCCATTACTACAAATTACTGAGTATTCAAAAGACCATACCAACATACCATCATTTAACTATATAGAGTAAATCATTATCATTTAATGGCACCTTAAACTTATTGTCTTATCTATAGTACATCACCGTCTATCTTGCGTCTGCCAAAGTCATCACTCTGTCAATCAGTTAACCCTGACAAATGTCATACAGACCCTAATGGGAATCAATATTCCTGTAAGTCCTGTAATGTTGAATCTCTCTGTACTCCTCCTGCGACCTTGTGTATATACCAATCGACTTGTATATAGCCACACGATTTCTCATTCGTTTCTGGTCACCGGATTCTCCACTTGGCTCCAAGCACTGGATCCTCTGCTCGATTCTAGGCACAGAGTTCTCCACACAGCTCTGGGCACTTGATTCTCCACACAGCTCTGGGCAATGGAATATCCACACCTTTTTGAGCACTGGATTCTCCACAAGGTTCTGGGCACTGGATTCTTCATACGGTTCAGAGCCCTGGATTCTCCACTCAAACTAGTATTTCAATTGCAGCTATAAGGCTGCCTTCAGACTTGCAGATGCATCTGCAGCGTTTTGCAGATGCATCTGCAAGCATCTGCATGCAGACCGCGGCCCCTATGTTTATAATGGAGCAGAAATCACACACTCCCGCCCGCACCATGGACGCGAGATATTGCGTCCCTGGTGCGGGCGGGAGTGTGTGATATGTGCGCAGGCATCCGCGTGCGCACAGATCACTAAAGAGGGCAATGAGAGCGCACGGCGGTCTGCAAGCATCTGCAGACCGCCGTGTGCTCCATTATAAACATAGGGGCCGCGGTCTGAAGGCAGCCTTAGGCACCTTGTTCCTCACTTGTCCATCCTTCTCCAGTCCTAGGCATTGACTCCTCTCCTTCTGTGCTCTCCTGAGATTTTATAATTGTTAACTGCGCCACACCACCACATCTTTCTCCTGACCTGGTGTTTCTTCTTATCTGCTCCATAGGGGGCCTATAGTCTGCTTCTCAGTTTCTACTGTTGTCATTTTCTTCCACTTTTCTTCTCCTTACCCACTTTGGTCAATAGATGGTGACATTTAACTGCAGACCTCTATTATACACTAACTACATCTTCTTACATTTGTGTAACACATCAGGGAAAAAAATGTTTATAGCCCCCAAAAAATCTGTCATGATACCATAATACAATATGACACACAAAGCACCTTTGACATGTAAATGTGTTGCTGCATGTGATAAGATACAAACCTGTGTAAAAACATGTATATTTATAACATGTGACACTGCAGCGAAGAAATGCTCGGTGTGCGGTGCAACAGGAGGGGAACACCAGGGAGAAAGTAAAAGGGAGGCCCTTTCAATAGAGAAAGGTAAGAGGGGTAACACCTTAACAATCATATGAGTGTAAACCCTGCACTCCTTATCATCTCTAGACTGGTCATTCCCCTATGTGTAATCACAGGCCTAGGCCCTGGCTGAACCTGGGTTAGCCCTAACTAGTGACTGGGGCAGAAAGACGCTAGGCTTACTACTGCAATAAGACAACACAAGGAGAGAGACAAGCAAGCAGGACAAGATATAAACAAAGGTAGCCCATGGCTTCACAAGAAAGAGACTTTACAGCTTCTATTGGAAAGAACTCCACAGCTTCAAGTGGAAAAATTCACCAGAGTGGTCAGCATAGTAGATCTATACCCAGCATAGGATTCAGCTAGGAATTAATTTAAATAGAGGAAGGAAGTGATCATGAGGTGCAGCAGTTGAGATTTAAATTGATTCTTAGCAGGATAAGAAAGGTACTCTAGTAGTCTGCTCCAGGTCTGCGACAAAGTGGCTGTTTAAAGTGGCAAATTATTAAATAGACCAGAAATGGACCAGAATTGACTGGAAGGTAATGACATAGAGAGCCACTCAAACAATGTGTATAACTCTATTCACTACTAATCTTTACCATATCTTTTATTTCATAGTTTTTTTCTTATGTGCTCTCACCAACAACATTTATAACCCTATCCCCCCTCCATCACCACTCATTCACCTCAGCCCTTCTCACCTGCCCTACTCTATGTACAGCTCCTATGCTATTTTCAGTTTACTGAAGATTCTCAGCCCATCATATTCCAAAGTTTGTCATAATAAATCATGTCCTAAATCCAAAAACTATTTGCTCTTTCTCTTTTTCTGCTGCTCCTGTCAGGTGATATCTCTCCCAACCCTGGTCCGCACTCTGGTAACTTCAACCCCTCTCCCACCTCACACAGGATCCCCACTAACCTTATTATCATTACCTGCACACCTTCATCTCCCTCTTTTAACTGCGATCCCTGGAATCCACGGTCTGTATGCAAGAAACTTCCCTTCATTCAAAGCTACTTTCTCACTAACTCTCTCAATCTCCTGGCCCTCACTGAAAGCTGGATCCAGGATTCAGACACTGCTTCCCCTGCTGCTATTTCTTATGGCGGCATACATTTCTCTCATTCCCTGAGACCTGGGAACAAACATGGTGGTGGAGTTGGCTTACTCCTGTCCCAACAATGTGCTTTCCAGGTCATCCCTCCAGCCCCAGCACTCTCATTCCCCTCTTTTGTGGTTCACACCATTAGGCTATTCCATCCCCTTCCCCTCAGAGTAGCGATGGTATACCGCCCCCCAGGGTCACCACCCAGTTCCTCTACAATTTCTCCGCATGGTTGATACACTTCATGTCCTCAGAATTACCAGCCCTCATTCTGGGAGATTTTAACATCCCCATAAACAGCCTCATCTCCCCATCTGCATCCCAGTTCCTATCTCTAACCACGTCACTTGGCCTCTCACAGCTCTCAACCTATGAGACACACAAGGGTGGTAACACCCTTGACCTGGTCTTTACCCTACTCTGCTCAACCTCCTTCCTAGATAATTCATCTCTTTCCCTCTCTGACCACAACATTCTCTCCTTCACGCTCACTAACCCTCACCCACCACAGCCCACCCCTACCTATCAAACATCCTGAAATCTACAGGCCATTAACCCTCATGCAGTCACAGACTCCCTCATCTAATTACTGTCCCCAATCTCCTCATTCGCCTGTCCAGATCTGGCAGTAAATCACTATAATAACACTCTCAGAAGCACCCTGGCCCAAGTAGCGCCCCTCACGCTCAGAACCTCAAAACATACAACAAAACAGCCCTGGCTCACATCACAAACTTGATTCCTCCAGCGATGCTCTAGGAGTGCTTAACGCCTATGGAGGAAAACTCGCTCACCAGAAAATTTTATCCATTATAAATTCATGCTAAAAACCTACAACTCTGCCCTTCACCTTGCCAAACAAACCTACTTCACCACCCTTATTTCCTCACTATCCAACAATCCAAAAAAACTCTTTGACACATTTCATTCTTTCCTCAGTTCTAAAGTGCAGGCCCCCGTCACTGACAGAGCCGGTCACATGACTCGTCTGCTGACCGGTTCTCTTACATCATCACAGGCTCTTCTGCCCTGATGGTGCTGCAGCGTGGGAGCCGGTGACAGGTGATGTATGCTCCTGGAGGAATGTTTTTTATTTTTTTACACACAGGGAAGAGGACAGGGGACAGAATAGGGATAGATGAGGATAGAGAAGCTGGGGCACAAAATAGCATAGTGGGGGCACAGAATAGCATAGGAGAGGGAAGAAGAGGGAGGAGCAGAAGCAGGGAAAGACAGGGGATACAGAGCCGACATCGGATCCGAGGTGAACTCGGATCCGATGTCCATAGGCTCCCATGTTGTGGGCCCTCGGATCAGCATTGATCTGATGCTGTCCGATGTGAGTCATGGACACAAAATCGTAGCAGGCTGCTATTTTGTGCCCGTAATTAAATCGGATGGGATCGGATGGTGGCAAAATCGGATGCCAATAGTGGCACATCCGATCCCCTTAGGGGAACATGAGATCCGATTTCGGATCCGATTGTATCCGTTTTGAAACGGATACAATCGGATGACCAAAAATCGTTATGTGAAAGCACCCTAAGTAATAGAATGGACAAAAATAAAATAACTGAAGTCTGATAATAGTATGGCAGTCAGGAGCAACATCACAGGCTAAAATCATATCATAGATCGGATCACAGAGGTACACATAGAGATATTAACAGGAAACCACAACTGAATAATAGCACTATAGTACAGAGTACCAAGTACAATATTGTAAACTTCCAGTAATATAGTCGGAGTTTAAGTAGTGCGTGGTACTACTACATTGACAGCAGTAGGAAGCTCATTACACCTACTGAGCTGCTGGAAAACACACACCCATTCTGTGTGACTGTGCAAAACTATAAGTCCCTGTCATACCAAAATCCATGGTTGGATCTTACGTCCAGTGACATCAGCCATCACATCTCCTCTGAACAGTAGTGTCACCAGCAGAGTGGGTAATACAGGTAGGACCAAGTAACAGCTTTAAGTTTTATGCAAACAGTATACATTCCACAAAAACACAAGTAATACTATTGTATAGAAATCAGCAAAACTAAATGGAAATGTTTTGTCAAATGTTAAAGGAGTTTCCCAATAAATAACAGATGTCATTTATCAACAGGATCATTTAAAAACCTGTAATCATCTATGGTTTAAGTACTGGGAACCTCGCTGATTGTGAAAGCCGGTGTTCCAAAGTCCCCCATGTAAATTGAATAAGTATGTTGAGTATTGATCCAGTTACAATTTATGGGGGTCGTGACCAAACATGCTACCAACTACAGTAGAGACACAAAGTAAAGTACACATGAAAAAGAGAAGAAGCTAGTGAACATCCAATATTTCAAATGTTGGCAATATTTATTAAAATGCAAAAAATGTGAACTACATGAAACATCCAAAGCAGATTGTAAAAATTTAACGACAATAATGAGCCTGAGGACCAGGTTTAATAAACCCATGTCTGCACCTGCCCAGGTTACACCAAAAAAGGCCGTATAAAAAAATTCCAAAAGCTAATCATCCCTAGTCATAAATCACAAATATAGAAGCCAAAGAATAATGTTGCTACAAGTAGAACAGAATCACTAAAAAATTAATGACACTTGTGTGAAAAGTTTATGGAAGGAACACTGGTGCAATGATCTGGCACAATGTCATGTTAAGTCTATAGATAAAGACATGGAATAATTACAAAAAAAGATGTCCAGGAAACCCAAATGCTTAAAAAAAGTGAGAGATGATGAGAGTTGTCATTGTTCACCAAGCTGGGTGGTGACACGTGTATCATTGGCACATACAAGGAGGTCAGAATAAAATAAGGTGCCTGCTTTTTGTTTTGTAAGGCCATTTCACTCCACGGTTGTGGCGTTTCAGGTTGTGTCCGGTGCTTTCCAGGAAACACCAGACAGAACTTGACTGCCCCGGACAAACACAAATATGACCTCCGGTCCGGTTTTCCAGCGGAATAGGCATATCATAGCAGCAGCTATGGAAAGGAGCTCAGATAGAGGCTCCGAAACGCGTAGGATACAATAAAGAAAAATTTGCCCAGTTAACTTTTTGTTTCCTGGTGATTCCTGGTGGCAGCGCGGGCATTCCGGCATTTTGTCCCATTACAGCATTCCTGTTTCCACAGTTATCGTGAAAGTGCGGCCCTGCAGCAGCCATCCTAGAAGCCATCTTACAGGCGATTATACCGGTTGTGGGTCACACAACCGAGCCAGGTGAGCAGTTCTGATATATACCGCTATAACCCTTTGTAAAATGGATAAGACCCTATGCGCATTTATCTCACGCTTACAGATTGCATTCGATTTTATGTCAGATCCAGCACGATCAGCGCCATAGACTCCCATGTTAGGGGATATCAAATTGCGCCGGATCCAGGAGGATCCGATTTGTGCCGATTTTTGCACCGGACACAAAAACGCTGCAAGCAACGTTTTTGTGTCCGGGACAAAAACCGAATGCAGCCTGATGCTGCTGGACAGGGACAAAACTGGATGGCAAATAGCTGCCATCCAGCCCTGTCCGGCATCAGAGGGCTGCATTACCACAAAATCGGGTCTGGAGCTGTCAGGTTCACACCGGACAGCCCCGGACATGATCACACCATGGTGTGAAACCGACCTAAGTTGGCAGCATTCTCACTAATGCTCCATCCACAAGGGCTCTCAGCTTCTTGTTTTCCAGATTGATTGGGATCTCAGGTAGATTGATTGCTAAATCACGTCAATAACACCTACTGTATTTAGCTGCATCTATCTAATACATGGACACATGACAAGTTTGGTCTTTCTATGTTTCTCTCTGACTGTGATTATCTTTTATGATGGCTTTTGAATACTCATTTATACACAGCACTGGTCGCATGGTGGCTCAGTGGTAGCACTGCAGTCTTGCAGCACTTGGGTCCTGGATTAAAATCCCACCAAGGACGACATCTGCAAGGAGTTTATATGTTCTCCCTTGCTTGGATTGGTTTCCTCCCATACTCTAAAGACATATTGATAGGAGGTTTAGATTGTGAAACCCAATGGGGACAGTGTTGCAAATGTAAATAAAGTGCTATAAAATTAATAGCACTTTATAAATTAATAAATATTATTAGTTACAAAAAAGGTGGGGAATAAGCAGTCAAACCCCTAACTCTGTGATGGCCTCTGTGATTTAGTGTAAAAATGCTTGATACCTATGCAGACAACTCAGTCTCTGTTAGAGCAGAATGTTGAAGGAAAATGCTTTGTGAGAACTAAAGATAAGCAAACCTCCTTTTGAAGTTCAGATCGGTTCCAGAAGTTCACCGAATAGTTTGGCAAACTGTACACCAATCCTTCCGGATCCCATTGAAATCAATGAGAGGCAAACACATTCAAAGGAAACCAAAACCTGCCAAACATAGCTCAAATAGTTTTACAGTAGAGGCCTGCTGTTTTGCCATAGCCATTAGCTTCCTAGATTATTATACATACCAAGCTTCAGCATCGCTGTCACCGTGCTTCAGGGCCCACTCATTAACCCCATACATATTCACTTCTTCCTCCCCATGATTGGTTAAAGTCAGACTTGGCCCTGCCCACCCCCTCTGCTGGTGTCTGTGATTGGTTGCTGTAAAACAGTAGCTCACTGGGTCCTGAAATGCTGTATAAAAAATAAACAATTGAAAACATTGACATGGGGTCCCCCCTCAATTTTCATGCCAGCCAAGATAAAGCACATGGCTGGGGGTTGGTATTCTCACTCTTCGGAGGCACATAGTTATTGCCCCGTTCAGGGTAAGAATAGCAGTCCACAGTCACCCCAGATTTTCTGCATTCATTAGAAGCAGAAAATCTGTAGTGTTTCCTGGCTCCCCCAATGTCCTGGTGCAGTGGCAATCGAGGTATTAGAAGGGGTTGATGATAGCTAAGAATTAACAGCTGTCATTAAGCCCTACGTGGTAATGTCAGGCCTCTATAAGACCTTGAAACCATAGGAAATGATAATCTGGCTCAAAACAGATGCATATTTTCTCTTTTTATTTCATTTTACTGGCGCACAACAAAGATCAAATATACATGATCAGCGTGACCCCTGTTAACTTGTTTCAAATGCTCAACGCATTCTTAATCATGACCTATGGGAAATTATGGTATAACTGTGTTTAAATGGGAGCTAACATAGGTGAAATCAAGTGTTGCTCTAATTAGAGCCAGGCTCACAAATCACATAAGTTTAAGTGAATGACAGACACTGCATCAAAATATAATGACAAAGAAACACAATAGATTAAGAACTACATACAAAAAATATAAATAAAATACGGTGTAATCGGCATATATGATACATCAGCTTGTAACATGATGATGTGTTCCAATTGCTACATTAGAAATATGAATTTTTAAGTGGGAAATATCTTTAAAGATATATATCTTTATTGCATATATATGATGATTATTTATTTATACAATTATGTTTTGCATCATATTGTGTTTGCCTTTCAAGTCTCCCACATACTGTATATATTCCAGTATAAGCCAAGCCAAATATAAGCCGAGGTCCCTAATTTTACCACAAAAAAACTGGGAAAATGTATTGACTTGAGTACAGTTGTGGACAAAAGTTTACATACCCTGGAAAATGTATTGCTTTCTAGGCCTTTTTTCAGAGAAAATGAATGATAACGCAAAACCTTTTTTCCACTCATGGTTAGTGGTTGGGTGAAGCCATTTATTGTCAAACTACTGTGTTTTCTCTTTTTAAATCATAGTGATAACCAAAAACATCCAAATGACCCTGATCGAATATTCACATACCCCATTTCTTAATACCGTGTATTGCCTCCTTTAACATCAATGACAGCTTGAAGTCTTTTGTGGTAGTTGTGGATGAGGCTCTTTATTTTCTCCGATGGTAAAGCTGCCCATTCTTCTTGGCAAAAAGCCTCCAGTCCCTGTAAATCCCTGAGCTTTCTTGCATGAACTGCGCGCTTGAGTTCTCCCCAGAATGGCTCAATGATATTGAGGTCAGGAGACTGAGATGACCACTCCAGAACCTTTACTTTATTCTCCTGTAGCCAATGACAGGTTGACTTGGTCTTGTGCTTTAGATCGTTGTCATGTTGGAACATCCAAGTATGTCCCATGTGCAGCTTCCAAGCTGATGAGTGCAAATTTGCCTCCAGTATTTACTGATAATACAGATGAGGCCAAAAGTATTGACACCCCTGCAATTCTGTCAGATAATACTCAGTTTCTTCCTGAAAATAATTGCAATCACAAATTCTTTGGTATTGTAATCTTCATTTAATTTGTGTTAAATGAAAAAACACAAAAGAGAATGAAACAAAAAGCAAAACATTGATCATTTCACACAAAACTCCAAAAACGGGCCAGACAAAAGTATTGGCACCCCCAGCCTAATACTTGGTTGCACAACCTTTAGCCAAAATAACTGCGATCAACCGCTTCCGGTAACCATCAATGAGTTTGTAGCCTCCCTGGCGGTCTGTTTAGGTCTTGAATTTTTTGCTAAAAGCGGGCTACCCGCGTTCGCGGCAGATGCGGTAAAAAAACCGCATCTGCCGCACTTGCCGCATAGCTGCCGCACTTGCGCCGCACTTGCGGCGCGGTTGCGGCGCGGTTGCGGTAATCTGCATAGTAAAGGGAACCAACCACCTCGGATGACCCTCATACACTGTTAATATGTGCCCCTGCAGCCTAGTAAACCATTAGCAGCACTGTTTTTGTGTGAAAAGTGGCTGCAGTAGAAGTGAGATAATGATTTTATAAACTTACATGCCTGCGTACTTGAGGGCGTCTCCCTGTGTGTGCTGGCACTTGTGGGCTGTGCTCATCATGTCTGCTCTCCCCCTCCCTTATGCACGCCCCCTCTCAGCCTGCTATACTGTGTGAGGCTGATTGCATCATAAAGGGGCGGGGCTACCGGGATGCCACGATTTAGCCCCGCCCCTTTATGACGCAATCAGCCTCACATCACTATAGCAGGCTGAGAGGGGGCGTGCATAAGGGAGGGGGAGAGCAGACATGATGAGCACAGCCCACAAGTGCCAGCACACACAGGGAGACACCCTCAAGTACGCAGGCATGTAAGTTTATAAAATCATTATCTCACTTCTACTGCAGCCACTTTTCACACAAAAACAGTGCTGCTAATGGTTTACTAGGCTGCAGGGCACATATTAACAGTGTATGAGGGTCATCCGAGGTGGTTGGTTCCCTTTACTATGCAGATTACCGCAACCGCGCCGCAAGTGCGGCGCAAGTGCGGCAAGTGCGGCAAGTGCGGCAGATGCGGTTTTCTCACCGCATCTGCCGCGAACGCGGGTAAGCCCGAGCCTGACTCGGGGTTAACGCTTCTGGTAGTGAATGTTAACCCCGAGTCAGGCTCGGGAATAACGCTAGGAAGGTTAACAATGCTCTGCTGGAATTTTAGACCATTCTTCTTTGGCAAACTGCTCCAGGTCCCTGATATTTGAAGGGTGCCTTCTCCAAACTGCCATTTTTACATCTCTCCACAGGTGTTCTATGGGATTCAGGTCTGGACTCATTGCTGGCCACCTTAGAAATCTCCAATGCTTTCTCTCAAACCATTTTCTAGTGCTTTTTGAAGTGTGTTTTGGGTCATTGTCCTGCTGGGAGACCCATGACCTCTGAGAGAGACCTAGCTTTCTCACACTGGGCCCTACATTATGCTGCAAAATTTGTTGGTAGTCTTCACACTTCATGATGCCATGCACACGGTCAAGCAGTCCAGTGCCAGAAGCAGCAAAACAACCCCAAAACATCAGGGAACCTCCACCATGTTTGACTGTAGGGACCGTGTTCTTTTCTTTGAATGCCTCTTTTTTTCTCCTGTAAAATTTATGTTGATGCCTTTGCCCAAAAAGCTCTACTTTTGTCTCATCTGACCAGAGAACATTCTTCCAAAACGTTTTAGGCTTTCTCAGGTAAGTTTTGGCAAACTCCAGCCTGGCTTTTTTATGGCTCGGGGTAAGAAGTGGGGTCTTCCTGGTATCCTACCATACAGACCCTTTTCATTCAGACGCTGACAGATAGTACGGGTTGACACTGTTGTACCCTCGGACTGCAGGGCAGCTTGAACTTGTTTGGATGTTAGTCGAGGTTCTTTATCCACCATCCGCACAATCTTGCGTTGAAATCTCTTGTCAATTTTTCTTTTCGGTCCACATCTAGGGAGGTTAGCCACAGTGCCATGGGCTTTAAACTTCTTGATGACACTGCGCACGGTAGACACAGGAACATTCAGGTCTTTGGAGATGGACTTGTAGCCTTGAGATTGCTCATGCTTCCTCACAATTTGGTTTCTCAAGTCCTCAGACAGTTCTTTGGTCTTTCTTTTCTCCATGCTCAATGTGGTACACACAAGGACACAGGACAGAGGATGAGTCAACTTTAATCCATGTCAACTGGCTGCAAGTGTGATTTAGTTATTGCCAATACCTGTTAGGTGCCACAGGTAATTTACAGGTGCTGTTAATTACATAAATTAGAGAAGCATCACATGATTATTCTAACAGTGCCAATACTTTTGTCCAGCCCCTTTTTATGTGTGGTGTGGAATTATATCCAATTTGGCCTTAGGACAATTCTTTTTGTGTTTTTTCATTGAAGACAAATTAAATGAAGATAATAATACCAAAGAATTTGTGATTGCAATCATTTTAAGGAAGAAACTGAATATTATCTGACAGAGTTGCAGTGGTGTCAATACTGTTGGCCACAACTGTATGTGCATTCATCTTTCATTCAACTTTGACCAAGTTTCCTGTTCTTTTGTAGCTCACACATCCTCACATCATCAGTGATCAACCTCCATGCTTTATAGAAGGAATGTCGTTCCTTTTATCATAAGTCTTGTTGACCCCTCTCCAAATGTAACGTTTATGGTTGTGGCCAAAAAGTTCGATTTTGGTCTCATAACTCCAAATTAACCGTGTTCTACAAGTTTGGAGGCTTGTCTCTGTGCCGTTTGGCATATTGTAGGTGAGATACTTTGTGTCATTTGCGCAGTAATGGCTTTATTCTGGCGACTCGACCATGTAGCCCGTTTTTCTTCAAGTGCCTTCGTATTGTGCATCTTGAAACAGCCACACCACTAGTTTTCAGTGAGTCCTGTATTTCAGCTGATATTATTTGTGGGCTTTCTTTGCATCCCGAACAATTTTCCTGGCTAAATTTTTTTGGATCATATAAAAAAAAGCTGTACTGGGGCGTGTCCTAGGCAGCAGAGGAGAATGGGACGTGCGGTGATAACAGCTCCCGTCCTAAGGCCACAAAAATTTGCCAAAAACACATAAACCGGTGGAAGATTTTGGATTTTATCTTCCCCAAACAACCAGAGGAAGAAGGGCTTCACTAAACCCCAGTGAGGACCCGTAGATCCCTCCCCTAGAACCCCAGAAGGCAGTGGCACTGCAGAGCAGGTGGCAAACACAGAGGCGCCATATTTAATCACGGACCCACCTCGTGGATCTTCATGGCGCCGAGTCTGATAGAGGCAGCGGAGGAGACAGCGATCCCCACAGGGCAGCGGCCAGCACCAAGGAGAAGCACCCGCCACCGGAGAGACGCAGGTGGAAAGACCAGGTACAGGTGCAGATACAGGTGGCGGCGGGAGTGGAGCAGCGGAGGCAGTGGAGAGCAAAGGAAGCCTGGAGGGATCCATTAAAAGAGACACCTAAGGAGGCAGTGTCGGGAGTAGAGCTGAAGTCTGCAGACAGCTAAGCTGAGGAGCGGTGAGAAGCTGTGAGACCTGCACCCGGACAGACACCCAAGAGGTAGACACCATTACAGCGCCATTACAGCGCCATCATAGCGCCACCAAAGCCCCATCCACCAAGACCCTGCTGAGAGGCATATCGCCCCTGGACAGCACAGGGCGCGCGACTGTACTTGTGGAAGGGGTGTGGGAGTGATTTGGGAAATGTCTGTGGCAGCCACTGTACGGCTAGTTGGATCTGCAGCCACATTGAGAGATTTTCCCCCTCTGGTTCTAAGTTTTGTGAAAGACCCTATTAATATTCCACAGCACAAACAACCTGCAAACTTGAAACACCACCTGGTGGTACACCTTGAGACATTACCTAATCTTGTATCTGCAAAAGCTTTGGCCTGGCACCTAGTGACCAGTCTGAGTCATTATGCTTATCTGACCCTCTCCCCTCCCAAAGAAGGACATTATACAGTCTGAATGTGCCATCTAGTGGATCTTTGGAGCTGTCACCAATAAACACTGGTCAACAGCATTTTTGGTGCCAAAGATATTTCATTGAATTTAGGGTAACTTTGGGGTGCTGATTCTGAATATGTCATCAGTTTTTGCCAGATTGGCTCAAGTTTTTGAGATTTTTCATAAAATGTGTTAAAAAAAAGACGTTTTTTTTGCTACTTTTTTAACGAAGTCTGTTATGTTTCTTCTATGTTTTGTCAGTGTATATTCACCACAAATGTAACAGAAATGAGTCTGGATCGTTAAGACAAACTTCTTCTTGATGAGTTCATGCTTTTCAGTGGACAACAGACAACAAACATAAAGTTAGTGCAAAAATCAAGCTATGAACAAACTTTTAGAACACTAATTAACACAAAACTATATTGAGAACTGCTCAGTTCAAGTACTAATCCAAAGAAATTAATGAGATGATGCGTCGCATTTACCAACAAGTGCTATAAATAAGATACCAAAAATCTCAAAAACTTGAGCCAATCTGGCAAAACTGATAGCATATTCAGAATCAGCACCCCAAAAATACCCCAAATTCATTAAAATATTTTGGGCACCAGAAAAAAAAATTTTTTTTGTTGACCTGTGTAATCGATACTAAACCTCTGACGAACCACAGAATGCTCTTTTTCCCTATAGAAGGCAACCTAGCAACGAATATTATGTATTAACAGACTCATAAACCTCGAGTGATGGTAAATCGATGCCCGATCAATACTCTATAACAATGGTGCGCACACAAATGGCAAAAAGCTTAACGAGACATAACACAACAACAGAAGATACCAATCCCCAAAAGGAACTTGATAAATACTTAACAAAAAGGAAAGACTCTACAACATCCCAATCTAAACTAAAATTGCAAAGTACACAATCTTCTCAGGCTATAGGACACTCTGACTTAAGTATGGAGAACTCTGATTGTGATTCAATAACAGAGGAACCCTTAACTCGTTCATTTATGAGAAAACTACTGGCAGACAACACGAAATTACTGTCAAGAGAGATTAACGCCCTACGTATGGACCTACAACACATGGGCCATAGAGTGGAGGCATTAGAGAACAATCAGACAAATATGATAGATGCGTCACATACGTTAAAAGACCATGTCCTCATTCACCAGAAGCACTTAAATACCATTATTCTTTCTTTAGAGGACCAAGAAAACAGGAGCAGACGCAAGAACGTCCGCCTAGTGGCATCCCAGAGTCCTTTGCCCCAGAAGCTCTTCACAAAGTCTCCATGGAAATCTTCTCAAACATTCTGTACCCTGATAGGGCTAACGTCATAGTTACTGAATGAGTACACAGAGCACTGAGACCGAAGCCGGCCGTTGTAGACTCGCCGAGAGATGTGATATGCGGGCTGCTCAGCTATCTTGATACCGCTGCTATCCTCAAAGGAGCGAGGAAAAATTCCACACTAAGCTATGATGAGGCAACAATTCAGATCTATCAAGATATTTCCCCAGCTACGCTGGCAAAACGTAGAATTCTCAAACCACTGACTGATGCTCTGGTTGCTAAGGGCCTTAGGTTCAGATGGCTTTTTCCGTTCGGCTTGGGAATATCTAAAGAAGGACGGCAAATCACTATAAGAACTCCAAAAGACTTGTCTGTATCATGGGAACCACTTCAGATTGAACCTTTAAAAATTCCATCTTGGCTCCCTGTAGATATGGGTATGGACTTCACAACACTAACCAGGCGAGATTGACGAGATTCTTAGCTGTAAGACGTTTGTTGGTCCCGATTCGCTTCCCTGAATGTGAGTTTCTGGATAAAATCCCGATAATGCTTATACCTGTTACCCCTCGGGGGTCTGCCGCAGGGTTCCAGCGCCCTCTGCTGGAGTAGCGCTGCTCTTCTCCTCCCTTTCCGGGGCTACTGCTTGAGCACATGAAACTACATCTCCAAACCTGTTTCTGCTGGAGAGACTGCAGGGAGCATGCTCCCTCCCCTCAGCCAATCACCATGCTTCTGTGTCCTGCCAATCAGGACTGCCCTGCTATGATATAAACTTCCTGTTTCCAGTCAGTCGGGGCCAGGGCAACTTCTCCCTAGTGGAGCTGCCATTTCTGGTCTGGTCAGGTCGTTCCTCATTTGGCTTGTTACCTGATTTCTGTGTGTTCCTTCCCACAGATTCCTGCCCTGCCGGCTCCTCGCTGACTTCCGTGTTCTTGGCCGGTTTCCCCGGATCTCTTCCAAGCAGATCGCTGTCTCAAGCCTGGCTCCGGATTCCCCGTGTTCCTGGTTCCCGTTTCCGATCCTATACCCGGTTGCTGTATTGTTTCCGACGTTGCCTTGGGTCGGTTTAACACCCGTGTCCGCTTCATCGGACCCTCCGAGGTTGGTACTGGCGGTATCCCTGTATAGGGGTTAAGCGCTCCGGGGCCTCCTTCGTGGTGTTCCAGTGCTGTGACCGTGTGGCCCTCCCCTGGGGCGTGAGTGTGTGTGTTGTTCAAATAAACTTGTTGACTCTACTATACTGGTCCGTCTCTCTGTCATCCCGGTATCAGCATCCGCACTACGCGGACCAGTGGGTGCACACATAGGGTCCGTCAGTAGGACGTGACAGATTTTGCCCTGGCCATGGACCCCACTGATACCCGGTTTGATGCCCAAAGAGAGCTGACCGCACTCCGCCAGAGTCACGAACAGGTTGTGGCGTTTATCCAGTCTCTAGAAGCCCGCTTGGGGGCGCCCCTCTACTGTTGATCCCACTCTCTCTTCCCAGATGCTGAGTCTCCGACAGGAATTGGACCTTCTGAGAGAGAGCCAGAATCAGATGTCATCCCATATGTCCTCTATGGATGATCTGCTTGCCGATCTGCTGAGCACGACAGGAAGCCCAGGTTCCGTTCCCGTACTGCCAACGGGAGCTCCGGCTGGAGCTGTGTCTCCACGCGGGACGCCCACGCAAACCGCCCTTGGTCCCTTTTTGCCCTCGGGACCGGGGAGGTGGTCGCCGATGCCCCGACGCCCTGCACGGGTTCCTGGCCGGTCTCCGTCCGGGGGGGGCGTAGAGGGGGAGTACTGTTACCCCTCGGGGGCTGCCGCAGGGTTCCAGCGCCCTCTGCTGGAGTAGCGCTGCTCTTCTCCTCTCTTTCCGGGGCTACGGGCTTGAGCACATGAAACTGACATCTCCAAACCTGTTTCTGCTGGAGAGACTGCAGGGAGCATGCTCCTCCCCACAGCCAACACCATGCTTCTGTGTCCTGCCAATCAGGCCCTGCCCGGGCTATGATATAAACTTCCTGTTTCCAGTCAGTCGGGGCCAGGGCAACTTCTCCTATTGGAGCTGCCTTTTTCTGGTCTGGTCAGGTCGTTCCTCATTTGGCTTGTTACCTGATTTCTGTGTGTTCCTTCCCACAGATTCCTGCCCTGCCGGCCCCCTCGCTGACTTCCGTGTTCCTGGCCGGTTTCCCGGATCTCTTCCAAGCGGATTGCTGTCTCAAGCCTGGCTCCGGATTCCCCGTGTTCCTGGTTCCCCCATTTCCGATCCTATACCCGGTTGCTGAAATTGTTTCCGACGTTCCCTTTGGGGTCGGTTTAAAAACACCCGTGTCCGCTTCTTTCGGACCCCCGAGGTTGGTACCGCGGTATCCCTGTATGGGGGTTAAGCGCTCCGAGGCCTCCTTCGTGGTGTTTCCAGTGCTGTGACCGTGTGGCCCTCCCCTGGGGCTGGATGTGTGTGTTGTTCAAAAAACCTGTTGACTCTACTATACTGCTCCGTCTCTCTGTCATCCCGGTATCAGCATCCGCACTAAAGCGGTCCAGGGGGGTCCACACATAGGGTCCGTCATTAGGACGTGACAATACCATATCTAATAGATGCTGAATTATCAGACCCATATGATCTATGGAAGACTCTTCAAAACAAACCCATCTCAAGGGTTTTTGCGAGGAAATATCCCATGTAGGAATATGTGGCTGATAGAAGCTAAAATACAACCACAGACGTTCCTTCAGGAACTGCATGTGGCCCATTGTATGAAAAAGATCAGGAGTCCAATGAAGGAATCTACTCAGTGGAAATGGCTAGAGATACTGTAAAAGTGAAACCACCGATCCCTAAACTTATTTCCAAGATATATATAATACTAAATTGACAATACATTAATTACTCTTCCACTCACCGTACATTCCTGGAGATTGAGCTCGGTATCATGCTCTCTCAAGATAATTAAAAAAAAACTCTGTCAGAACTCACATGCTTCTCCAAATGTATACTACTACAGGAGATGTCCTACAAGCTCTTCTCGAGATGGTATTACACTCCTGAGAGATTATATCATTGGGGTTAACAGAGTCCCCGAAATGTTGGAGGTGCGGGGTGTCGAGAGGGAATCTGACCCACATATTTTAGACATGCCAGAAATTAAAAGAATTTTTGGGCAGGAGTCAATACAATATTAAAATCCATGAATCTCATAGAACTGATCTGACTGCAGTGGAAGCTCTCCAGACAACTATAACCCCAAAAACATGGCTAGCGCCAGCGATGGTGCGGGCAGTAAAACACTTAATTGCTCAGAAATGGAAGCAACAACATGCACCCACAGTGAAGGATTGGCGTAGTGATGAGCGAGTATACTCTGCGCTGCTCGGTACTCCACGAGTATCACTGTACTCGGGGTACTCGGCGAGTACCGAGTAATCTCGGGGATACTCGTGCTGTGCTCGTGTCCTCATCCCTGGGAATGTTGGCGCTCTT
>JARQOC010000008.1:57963446-58078629 GCA_033576535.1 Allobates femoralis | reverse complement strand
GGTGCACGGGATACCTGGCCTCCGTGTTGAGAAGTTTGGTTTTTCTGGCCCTTTTCTCTTGCTATCTTGCCTTATATTTTAAACCAAACGCCAGAGTGCTTTCTTCGGCTTCCTCTCCTCTAATTTTCTTTTTCCCTTTAATGATTTTTTATTGTGATAATTACAATTTTGATCACACAGAGATAACATGTAGTTATAACAATTACCAAAACCGCAAGAGAGGAAATAACGTGGAAGAATCTATCTTAGAGAGATCAGAATAGAGGAAAGGGAGAAATAGGAGGGAAGGAGGGGGAAAAGAAAAGAAGTGAAGTGAGGGAGGGATGCCTGACTATAACTGATCAGTCATAACAGCATAGAAATCAGCAGGTAAGATTCATGAACTGGAAAAGTCAATGGGAAAAGTAGGGAACACCAGGGTGAGGAGCGGGAGGCCTCAACAGGGGATCTGAACCGCCAGGGGATGGGCACTCCAAACGTCCCACGCCTCTGCCACATATCTCCTGCTTTTAGAGTCCATCGCTAAGTATATTCATGGCAGAATATTGAATTTAATTCATCAGTGAGATCCCTCATATTCGGAGGAGTTACCTCCTTCCACTTGGCTGCAACGCATATTCTAGCAGAAGTCAGAATGAATGTGATGAGGAGACGGGAATCGGAGGAAAGGCCTCAATCCCTATGTGGAGAACAGCTATTGAGGAGCAATAGGGGCCCCAATGCCTGTGAGAGACTCTACCAGCCAGCCACTAAACTCCAGAAAGGAGCCATTTAGGACAGCCCCACCACATGTGTGCCAGATCTCCCTTATGTCCACACTGTCTCCAACACAAGGGAGAAAGGCCCTGTTTGAATCTGGCCATTTGGAGGGGGGAGTATACCAGCGAAGGTGTATTTTCTTTAAAAGTTCCATATGAACTGAGGTCATGGCGGCAGGAGGCAGAGCGGAGGAAATGCGAAATCTGGCCAAACTGTAGGAAAAAGCGAGCCATTTTCGGGTGCTTGGCTACAAATTCCACAAAGGAACATAGTTTGCCCCGAACCATCAGGTCACTCAGCCTCTCAAGACCACTCTCCCGCCAGCCGGGTAGACTCAGCAAGGGGACGAGGAGCCGAAGGGCCGCAAGAGGAATCTCAGAGACCGGAAGACAAGACCACCTGCCCCCAAGACCCCCCCAAACCTCTAGGAGGGCGCGGGCCGATTGCAACATTCCCCGTGTCCTCAGAGAGCCCAGTGAAGTGGCCGCTAAGAGGTTTTTAAGTGGGCCCCCTTTAGTTTCACTAGCCTCAATTTGCAGCCATCTCTCCCCTCCATTCCCCCTCCACCAGTTTTTTGCCGCCTCCAGTATAATTGCCTTAAGATAAGAGGCGACGTCCGTGACTCCCATACCCCCCCTGGCCAGCTGAAGATACATTGTTTTCCTCTGTATCCTAGGAGTTTTATTGGCCCAAACAAATCTGTTGATCAGAGCTTGTAGACGGGAGAGCAGCCCAGAAGGATATTTTATTGGTAGGCACCTAAATAAATAAATAACTTTCGGTAGCCAGATCATCCGAACAGCCTGAACTCTTGCCATCCATGACATGGTGATAAGGGGGTACGTCTCCAGCGCCTTACCGAGCTCTCCCAACAGTGAATTGAGATTATCAGAAGCTATTTTAACAGAGGGGCCAAGGAGGATCCCCAAATATGGAATACCCCCTGGACACCATTTGAAAGGGTAGATCTTTGCCAACTGTTCCGATTCAGCGGCGGGGACGTGGGCAGGAAAAATCATGGACTTGCTAGCATTCAACTTATAATAGGAGATTTGTCCAAACAAATCTAGAGCTTTAACTATCCCCGGGAGAGAGGATGCGGGGTCGGCGGTGGCAATGATGACATCGTCTGCGTATAAACCAACTACATGTCTCCCTTCCACCACCGATATGCCCGAAATGGACGGGTCCGCTCTGAGAGACGCCGCAAGGGGTTCCATCAAAAGAGCAAAAATCAGGGGTGAAAGGGGACATCCTTGCCTGGTGCCGTTAGTAATTGCAAAGATTCTAGACAGGAAGCCAGAAGAGAATACCCTCACACAAGGGTGCGAGTACAGACCGAGAATTGCTTGTAAAATTGGTCCCGAGAAGCCAAAGGCAACAAGGACCTCCCGGAGGTAGCCCCAATGTACCCTGTTGAACGCCTTTTCTGCGTCTAAAGACAGGAATACACAGGGGCCCCCCCTCCTCTCAGCAATCTCAATTAGATCTAGCATTCTCCTAGTCCCGTCCCGAGCCTGCCTATTTTTCACAAATCCCACCTGGTCTGGGTGGACCAGACCAGGTATCACCTCCCACACTCTATTGGCCAGTATTTTTGAGTATATTTTCAAATCTGAATTCAAAAGGGAGATTGGGCGATAAATTTCAGGTCTGTTTGGGTCCTTCCCACCTTTGGGAATTGCTGTTATTGTTGCCTCTAAGGCTGAATTTGGGATCGAACCACTAGATTGCCACATGGTGAACAATCGCAGTAGGTATGGGGCCAAGACAGGGGCAAAGGTCTTATAATACTCATTTGCAAATCCATCCGGACCTGGGGCCGAGTTGGATTTTAAAGATTTAATTACCGATTCAATTTCCAGCTGGGTAAACGGCCTGTTCAAATTTTCCAGGTCATCTGGAGAGATGGACGGGAGGTCCAGAGCCCGCAAAAACTGTTGTATCGCTTCCGTTGTAGGTTGGGGAGTGGACGCATCATGTCTTAAATTGTATAGCGATTCATAATATTCTGCGAATACTTCCACTATTTTTTGCGGATCCCATACCAACCCTCCCCCCGGGGACTCCATAGCAGAGATCATGGACATAGCCGCTCTCCTCTTAAGTCTGCGAGCCAGCAGCCTCCCCGCTCTGTCCCCCGCCGCATAAAATTTAGTTTTAAATTTCCTAAGATTGACCTCGTACTGACGGAGAAGAAGTGCTCTAAGTTTATTCCGCAGGTCCAGTATCTGAGAGAGGAGGCGAGATGACGGAGCAACCTTGTTAGCGGACTCCAGAGTCTGGATACGTGAGGTCCACTCCGTTCTCAAAGCCTCCCTTTTCCTTTTTTCTAGAGCTGCCCTTTGCAAGAAGAGCCCACGGAGAACCGCTTTGTGGGAATACAACAGCGTGTCGTCCATGACCTCCTTGTTACAATGCTTAGGGAAAAAAGGTGTGCTGTAGTCCGCGCTGCCTTTTCTCTTATGACCTCCTTGTTGTCATTTAAGGCAAAGAAGTCTTGTAGCTTTTTTTCAAACTCCAGGACGGTCTGGGGGTCCGATAATAGACCCACGTTCAATTTCCAATGCCGCGTCGGACCACCTCCCGCTCCCAGCCTGATCTCCAAGGAGATCGGGGCGTGGTCCGACCACGTAATGACTCCTATCTCTGAAGCCACGCATGACTCCAAGATAGCGTCATTTACAAGAAAAAGATCAATTATAGAATAAGAAGAGTGGCTATGCGAGAAAAAGGAATAGTCCCTTTCCTCTGCATGCAAATATCTCCAAATATCATGGAGGTGGAACTCTCGGCAGAGGGGGCCCAGAGTCCCACCTCTCCGGACAACCGGAGAGGTCTCCTCCTCTAATTTTCAATTGACTAATGGTACCCACTAGGGCTGCCCGCTATCGCCTATAATCTTCTCTTTAGTTATTGAACCTCTGGCGGAGGCAATTAGGATTAATCCGGACATTACTGGGTTTCACATAGGTGGTATCCCCCATAAAATCGGGCTTTACGCGGATGATATTATCATTGCATGTACAAATTTAGAGAAGTCCCTCTCGGCGGTCATGTCTACATTGTCACTCTTTTCCAGGCTGTCCTTTTATAAATTAAATGCGGGTAAGTCACTTTTATTTTCAATTGCGGACCCCACTCCTTTGGCTAATAGATTAAGACTTCTCTTCCCTTTCGTGTGGAGAGCGAAGGGAGTTCCATACCTTGGCATAGTCTTGACTCGGTCTCACAAACTAGTTTTGGTTAATGTAGAATCCCTTTTTACTTCTTTAATTAAAGAAACATCTAATCATCCCCTGCAATCACTTTCATGGGTGGCGCGAATACATGCCTTCAAGATGTTCCTTCTCCCTAAAATTTTATATCCCTTTAGGAACCTCCCCTTAGCTATCCCAGCGAGTTCCCTATCCCATATCCAGAGGGTGGTCCAGAAATATATTTGTGCAGGGAAAAGGGCTAGAGTAATATTATTTATTTGCCGTACGGCCAAGGAGGTATGGGAGTACCTAACATAGCAGCTTATCACAGAGCTTCGGTACAACAAGAGGCAAAGATTTGGTGGTCATCGGCCAATCCATTGGGCTGGGTAGAGATAGAATCGGCATTTGCGGGTCGGGGCTCGTTACAACATCTTTTAGGGGCAGGGTGCTTAGCTCCCATGCCAACGGATTTACAACTCCCCACGATGCGCACGATGTTGCAATACTGGAGGGAGGAGATTGGTAAACAAATCCATATGGCGCCTGGAGATAATAGAATTAAAGCCCTGAATTTGCATATTCCGTTCTTGAATCCCATCCCCTGGGAACGAGCGGGGATTTTGACATGTGCAGATATATTGAAAGATGATAAACTACTCCCATTCTCTGAATTATGTTCAGCTTTCCCTGGGGTTAACTCGACTCACTATCAGTATACACAGGTGTCACATTTCTTTAGTGCCTTGAAGGAGCGCCGGATGTTTCGACCCGCCTCTGATGTCTCCTTTTACCAAAAATATGTCTTTTCACGGACCAGTCAGAAGGGTCTCGCAGGTATCTATAGATACATTAATAAGTCTCTGTTTTCAGCTAAGCCGAGCTACATGAGATGCTGGGAGGAGGATCTCAGATTTTTGGCTACGAAGGAGGACTGGTATGAAGGCCTGAGGGTGGTTCAGGTGGCTTCCAGATGTGTTAACCATTTGGAGATCTTGAAGAAGATCCATATGAGGTGGTACTGCCCACTGGTGCGCTTGGCTTGCTTCTCCCGGGACCAGTCCCCTTTGTGTTGGCGTCAATGTGGGGAAAGAGGTTCCTTGGCGCACATGTGGTGGTTTTGCCCTAGGATTGCCCCCATTTGGGCGGTAGTCTCTAGTCTTCTGAGGACGGTTACGGGACTGAGCATCCAACTAACACTTCAATTAGCGGTCTTGCATGTAGGGATCCACCTGCTTTCCCGTGATTGTAGGACTCTGGTCTCTAATGTTTGACGGCCTCAAGTCTCAGTTTGGCTACTAAGTGGAAGGCTACAGCCCCTCCAGCTATTGGGGACGTTACAGATCGTCTTAATGTTATCTTCCATTATGGGTATTATCTAGCGTTATATATTCCAGCCAGAAATCGAGTTTTGACTTCATGGGTTAGGTGGGCTGACCACCCGGCCGCTGTTCCGCTATTGTAAACTGGCTTTATTTCTTAGAGAAACATAGGAATAGAGGATACACCTATGTTAGATTGCGCATTCATGTAAAATGGATAATTTTATAGCTACATATGCTCACATCCCCCCCCCCTCTCCCCACCCCTTTTTTTTTACACATGGTTATTTTACTGCTTCCCCTCCACCCCTTTTCTCTTAACCCCCCTTTTTTTTTTTTCACATCTGTTTCCCCCTTTTTGATGTATGTCAGTTAAGATGTTCAAAACTGTGTTTATTTGAATGTCTGACATTCTTTTCAATAAAAAATTATTGGATTAAAAAAAAAGAAAAAGGAAAAACTTTTATTATAAGATAAGAGAAATGGATTAGAAAAGGATAAACAAGAAATACACGCACTAAATAAACCCCTATAGTAGTGTGGGGGGTACTTGTTGGTTGGAAGCAAGGCCAGACCAACTGGATTTAAATATTCATGCTGCTGTCCAAACAAGCGCAATGTCTTTACCTCACTCGCAAATGCGCTAAGCAGATCATTGATCCTGGCTATAGTCTCCGCCTGCCTCATACGTAACATCCCATCCCGGCTTGCCATTCCACTATGGGGATCCCGGAAGCTTCTGTTACACACTGATAATTTATTTTTTAAATTATTCTGTATATTTAAACTTACATGTGTACCATTGCCCTCTCTGACGGTATTACGCGTGGGACTGACCTGCCCTGCTTTGTTCTCTTTGCCAGCACCTCCAATACAATACTCTAGGGCTTTCATACATCCCTCATTGGTATTTATCCCTGCCTTTGTAGCTTGAGTTGTAGGATATATACATTGATTATGGGGTTTTGCTGGGCCACTATCCTTTTGTGCCCCCAGCCCTCTATGCTATCAGATACAATCCTTCCTGGTTATTCCAGCCTGGATACTGTTGCTTGCCTAGGTATCTCCTGAATGTGCACCTATACTTTCTTACTTTGTTGAATGTAGGCATTATTTGTTTTGGAGTTTTACTGTGTCCATTAACTTAGGATTTATTGCAATAATTCTGTGCCATTACATCTGTTTGCATGGGCAGGTGTATATTGCATATTTTATTACATGGAAATTTCAGGTGTCAAGGTTTTTAAATGCTTTTATTATGTGTATTTTTTGCTTCCATAAAATAATCTATATATATATAGATTACCTGGCGGTTTGTGTGATATATGCTGGTGTTTTCTCTTATTTTTCATATCTCTGCTCTCACTAGCATTTACCACCTCCATTTTGATTCATTAATAGCTGGGCATCTCACCCCATAATTTCATTTCAAGAAGCAGAACCACAATCTGGTTCTGAGGACGTGCATGTTTCAATGAAAGATTCAGTTGAAACAGGAACAAGGAGCTGCTTCTTGCTGCTTAAAGGTAACCTGTCATGTGGATTTTGGATCCCAACCTATCCCTACCTATCCCTGCAGCTTCCAAAAACATCCCTAACCATCCCTGTGTGCTCTAACAGGGTACTATATTGTTGTTGCCAAATGAGTTTGATGCTCACATTTTTACTGCCCTGCAGCATCCAGTCCTCGCTGTGTGGGGACTGAGTGGGTGGTGATCTGTCCTCTGTTTCCCCTCCCTGGCTGTGTGCTCATGCCCTAATGGCCATGTGAAGGGCTCCCCCTTGCGCGCTCCCCACTTTATCTGGCGGTGTCTTCGTTGCTCCCGCTGCCGCGGGTACGTGCCTTCAGCACCTGTGCATTAGCGCACGCATCTGATTGCTTTGACCCGCTTGCTTGATGACACGCACTTCAAGCAGATGCAACTATCACTATTCGGCAGCGCAGCTGTGATGTGTGCGCACTGCGCACACTCTGAAATGACGTCACCGGCAAGTCCGGAGCACGTCATCAACAGAGGCAGGCCAAATGCAGCTCAAAGTAGGAGGTAGAGGCGGAAATAATGCAGCCACTGGCGCGTCATCAAGCAGGCGGTTTAAAGCAATCAGATGCCTGCGCTAATGTACAGGTGCTGAAGGCACGTATCCGTAACCGCGGGATCGGTGAAGACACCGCCAGATAAAGTGGGGAGCGTGCAAGGGGGAGCCCTTCACACGCCCATCAGGTCGTGAGCACACAGCCAGGGAGGGGAAACGGAGGACAGATCACCGCTCACTCAGTCCTCACACAGCGAGGACTGGATGCTGCAGGGCAGCAAAAATGTGAGTATCAAACTCATTTGGCAACAACAATATAGTACACTGTTAAGGTACCTTTACACACCGCCACTGTGCCTAGCAACAGCTATCCACCGCACATTCATGCGTACGTTTTTGATGGTGGATACCGATCGCCGATGCCGCATGTACACGCCGCCATTGCATTGTCAACTGAAGGCATCGTGTTTCCCCGGATGTTCCGACAGATCCTGCGGAAAACTTCCTGTTGAATACCTTCCCCGCTTTAAACGCCGCTACCACAAAGGAATATGGGCGTATATCTTTCACGCCGCAAGTACATAGGCGTGACAGAGTTGTGTATTCCATGACGATAATACGCTGATTGGACAACGCAATAGCATCATGATTGGCCAGCCTGCGCATGAAGTTGGCTATTACATGACGCCATTCCCTGGTTTCATCTACTTGTTGTACGAGGATGCTCGTTTCCCCACTAATCATGGGAGTAGACAATTATTGTTAAGAGATGGATATTTTTATAACAATAGTGTGCAATCTGAATCGTGGCACTCAATGCAAGAGGATGGCACCTTAGGGAAAGCATACAAACCCACCCAAACCCACAAAATTTTAACAGTGTCTCCCACCATCTTACCTCTGTCTGCACTCCCAGTGGCATGTACGTACACTACCTGGGTTCCGTACTGCAGTTGTGGGATCTTAGAGTCCAAGTGTCACAGTGTTATTATCGCCCCAGGTAGTAGTGTCACACTTGAGAGCAACAGAGGGTATCCACATCAGACAGAAACTGCAAACAACACCTTTCTGCCTCCAGGCCTGAAGGGGAAAATCTAAACCCAGGTTTAGGGTAAGCTCCCCTATAAATTCTAGTCTGGGGTGAAGTTAGTTCAGTTTCAAGGAAGACTGAGGAAGACATTCTGTGGACTGGAGCAGTGCTAAGCTCATCCCAGGATAGCCAAGCCTAGCGTGAAGGATCCAAGGCAGGGGTCTGAGGTAGTGGAAGAGAGCCTCGGGAGCAGAGCGGTGTCAAGCTCACACCAGAGTAGAAATGCCACAAAAATGAACACCGAAGTCCAAGGCTGTGCAGGGCCTAATGAACCGGCAGCCAATACCAGAAGGTGGGGAATTCCAAGTTTCCCAGCCACACTGTGCCTGGAGGCAAAGCAGCATAAAGAGCCCAGGAACAGCCACCTGAGACGTGGGACTAGAGAAGGACTCGAATTGCCAACCATAGCGGCACCAAGCAGGAGAGAGAGAGAGAACCAGCAGCTCAGCTAAAGCAGCAGCAGGGCCTGCCACCAAGGCGAAGCAAGAAGGCCTATGAACCTGTTCGGTGAGGAGAAGCCCGAGTTGCTTTCAGGTGCACAGACTCAGCATAGTAACACCTGTCGTTATTTCCATTGCACCACTACAATGACGGAGGAATCAACCATCCTGAACCCTACACCATTACCACATCCACTGCCTCGGGGAATCTGCTCTGCTCGGGGGGAGTCACGCCATCCTAGCTGCCCATCCATCATCCCTCGAGGTTCTGCAGCATCGGTGGCTATCCGTAGCCACAATGCACGGGTGGCATCACAACTAACTTTCCCTTTCATCACTCCATTCCTACTAAGCCAAGAACTCTCCTAACAACCGAACCCAGGGTCACGGAATCGGGTCTCGACCCATGTGACTCCCCCAGAACTGTTTAACAGCCCGGTTCCAAGTACCCCATGGCCCTGGGGTGCATCAGTTTTTGGCATCATGAACAGGATATCGTGCATGACGTATACAGGTACTGTGTGCCACAAACTTTTTTGAACTGTGTGTTTTTGACTGTCACCATTACTAAAGCGCGAGGCGTGTGGGAAGCTAAGGGGGTGTGTCATTGTGGGCAGCACCCTACCAAGAGGGTGAAAGTAGGCCCAACCTGTGCTCTGACGACATCCGGTGGGGACAAGAAGTCCTGTCCCACTGGCTTACCTAAAGTTGAACATCCCCAAGGAAGTGAAGGACCAGGAGAGCTAAGGTTAACTAAGGGGGAGGAAAAATGTCGGAGCCGGGTGGAAAGGAGCCTGCACGAAGGACGGTCGCAGCCCATCCTGTGGCACCGTGTGCAGACCCAGTAGCAGATGGGGCCCCAGCTGCCACGGTGCCAGCCATGTCTCCGGTAATGTCGTTCCTGATGCCATACACGCCAGATGCAGCGTGGTTGCCGCCATACTCAGGGGAACCAAATACCCTGACATACTTCAGGGAGAGACCGGACAGTTATAAAGTGTACCCTCTGATGGAAAATCAGCGAGTCAGTATACTAATGGGACAATTGACCGGTGCAGCCCGGAGGGAGGTAAAGTCCTGGCCGGACACTGATAAAGACACTGTTGAACATGTACTGACCAGGCTGAAAGTTACTTTTGATACCCGTACCGCTGCAAAAGTAAAGATAAGATTCTTTGGGTGTAGACAAAAGGCGCAGCAGAACGTAAGAGACTTTGCATTGAATCTCCTGGAAACGCTGAGAGCAATGAAGCAGACCGACCTTAATCCTGTGCATGAAGAAAACAAATTGCTTATTGAACAGTTTATTGATGGACTCTTATCCCCTACCCATAGAGTACATCTGTGAATGCTGGCTATACAGAGCCCTGATCTGGACTTTGTGCAATTTAAGGTCAGAGCCATCCGGATACTGCAGGAAGAAGCAGCCAGTGACCCAGAGCCTGCACCGCACCTGGCCATAACCTTCCACCATCAGGGGGGTGCATAACCCACAGGCTACGGCAGGGGCAAGTGCACAGACTCTGGGGCCTATCACTAATGGGGCCCTAAACTTAAAGATTGAGGCACTGACTAAGAGTGTAGCTGAGATGGCTAAGGCTATGCAAGCAATGCAAGGATCCAAGCCGGCAGAGAAGACCGAGTTGGCTTCCAGCAGAGATGACATCCTGTGGATGCGACAGAGGAGATACCCAATAGCCAGAGGACAACCCAGCGATTGCTATGATTCTGAAGGACAGCCCATCTGTCCCCGCTGTGACAAGCCAGGTCACTTTTCCAGAGTTTGTACTTTAAATGAGAATATCCTGGGGCAGCAGGGCTCAGGAATAAGATCACCAGGCCCACCAAGCTGGCATGACTGGTACGTGGGAGGACACCAAGTCCTGCCTGTCGTGCTAGATGGCATCCCCATGTACGCTTTGATGGACACTGGCTCACAGGTGACATCAATACCGTATATCCTTTACAAAAGGTACTGGGCAGACTCTGACATTTTACATGGCCCAGATGATTACTTTACTATGTTGGCTAGTAATAGTAACCTGTGCCACAGATTGGGTTTAAAGAGGTAACCATAAAGGTGGGGTGGGTGGAATTAAAAACCCAAGGGTTGATAATTGTTCATGTTGATCGGCAAGAACGTAACCCAATGATAACTTTAGGTACTAATGTAATAGAAAATTATCTGGGAGTGATTATTGTCTTGTTACAGCAGATTGCCGAAACTGCCAATAGTAGGCAGCAATGAGTCCTGCGAAGAGAAATAAAGGCCCTGATGCTGAGACACCAGGTGGAAATGTCCGGAGGAGAAATCGGCAGTTTAAGAGTAAGTGATCCGGTACACATTGCAATACCCGTGAAAAGTGAAATATTAATCTGGTGTAGGGCAGCAATAAGCCTTAGAGGGCGAGATTACAAAGCCCTGGGGGAGCCCATGTACTCAGACAGTAGGCCCACTGTCCTGACAGCCAGAGGAATAATTGATGTAAGCAAGGGGAGGGTAACAGTACGCATGTTAAATTGTGGTGAAGAAAAAGTTAAACTACTGAGGTATGCTACCATTGCTAAATTGTACACTGCCGATAACAACTCGATGAAGGCAGTAGAACCCTTGAACTTGTCTGATCCGGCGGAGGTCAATGGCTCTGAGGGAAAGCTGGAGGATTGGTGCAAGAAGTTGCATGTAGGTACTGAGTCTACAAATCTACATCCTCCCATCAAAAGCATGGAGTCTACCGGCTAGTGAAAGAGTATGAACAAGTCTTTAGTAAGCAACCTTTAGACTTGGGCAGGTAAAAGGGGTTGAACATCACATACCCACAGGAGATCATCTGCCCATAAAAGAGAGGTATAGGCCTGTACTGCCAGCTCACAACCAATGTGCCAAAGACACGTTACGGGAAATGAAGGAGGCTGGGGTGATAAGAGATAATTGTAGCCCCTGGCAGCTCCTCTAGTCCTGGTTAGAAAGAAGGATGGTACAATGAGGATGTGTGTGGACTACCGGTAGATCAACCGCATTACACATAAGAATGCATACCCACTACTCAGAATTGAGGAATCACTAGCTGCATTACAAACTGCTAACTACTTTTCCACCTTAGATCTTACTAATCTATCAAAAAAGACCCCAAAGGGACTATGGAATGTCTTTAAAATCTCAATTTCTTTATTAAAGAGCTTTATAAAAGCATAACAATGCAAATTTCATTACAACTATAACAAAAAGACAATACAGTCATCTACTGAGGAAACTGAGATAAACGTCGATTAGGGAAGATCAAAAAGAGGTCAGAATATTGTATTTGGGTACCTCCAGGCTCACAACGGAGATAACCTTACTCCGTCTAACTGGTATGACCTATGACATCCTTTATCACCATTAGCATCTGGTACACAGCACGGTTTTCAACATTATCATAACATACAACAGATATCCAAAACTGGGCTCTCTCTATTTTTAGCAGAATTGTGCAGTATATGCTCAGTGGCTCCTATAGATGCCTACTATCATTGCCTGTAAGCTATGGCGAAGCACAGGCAATTAAACAATAGTTTTATCCACAGGTAAACTATGCCCAGTCACAAAATGACCAAATACTATAATGAAATGTTGATTCCTCCCCTAATTGCTGGTCCAATTACAAGCCAGAAGTGTATAAAAGGACAGATTTCCCATATGTCATCAAGCAAGATGGTACAGACCTGAGTGGTTAGAGCTCCTATCACCCCGATGGCGTTTCGTCTGGTGAGACTTCTTCAGGGGGTCAGTGTGCCAGTTTTGAGGCTCCCCTGGCGGTCCTATATAGGGCGTTCCATTTGCTCAACCTGGAGCTGGTGTGCATCACCGCCCATCCGCGCCATTACTGCGCCGCGTGTCACGTGACAGTCTCCGATCACGTGCGCCCGGGCACTTCCGGTCTTTGGACCGCAAGCGGAAGTGACGCGCCACTGCACGCCACCGTCGCCCGCGATCGATGCGCCTGGAGTGAGCGGGGCCGGAGCATAGTCACATCGCACGGGCGACATGGGCGGGTGGGAGGCTGTACATCAGAGCAATGCTGCGCCATCTAGTGATCTTTAAAGAATAATGCAGGCAGATCTAAAGTGAGAAAGTGCTTATCACTGCTGCTATACATATAATAGGTGCCTTATCATGTATATATATCACATAATTCATAGTGCAAAATACATAATTTGAGTTTATATAAAGTGCAATGTGCTGTGCATAACAAAATTTAATACAATATCTCAGCTAAATTAAAAATATAAAAGCATACTAATATTATAATGCCACATATGAGGATATATCTCAATATACACAAATAATTGCATAGGTACAAGTGAAAAAAAGGAAAGAGAATCCGCCCCCACAATCCGTCCAGTCACTAGAGCATCATGCACATCCTCCGATCTTCCAGCCTCAGTTCAAGTCCAGAACAGGACACAACATCATAAAGTGCTATATTACGATGTGAAATAACTGTAAAGAATAAAAAACACACATCGTTAAAATCAATGAAACAAGAACTTATGTTTGTTAGTAAATGAATGACCGCCTCCTGAGACAGAGGTGTCAAGAGTACATTATATACAGAGAATGGCCACATCTTATGTACCTACAAAAATGCCCCAAATCCAAAGTTTTCATTTAACCCATTTGGTGTGACACAATTTAATCTATAGATCCATTTACTTTCTATCCTTCCCAATAATTTACCCATGTTACCTCCTCTCTGTCCCATGTTAATCCTATCTATACCCACTGCCTTTAATAAGCTGGAATTACTTTGGTGCTTGAGATAGAAGTGCCTCGGGATGGTCTTCAAGACTGACGGGTCCTCTGCTGCCGCTCCTTTCTCTATATCCAGTACGTGCTCGCGTACCCGTACACGCAGTTCTCTTGTCTTCATTCCGACGTAGATTTTGCCACAGGGGCATTTAGCCATGTAAATGACCCCCTTAGTGCCACACGTAATATGGTGGCGGATGTCATATGTCCTGGTATTATCACTGTTGTGGAAGGTCTTGCTCTTTTTTATGTTCGGATATGAAACACAGTTCAAGCAAGGATAGCATCCCCTCACGTCCAACCACTCAGTTCCTTTAGGTTTCTCACGCACAAAGTGGCTCTTCACCAAAATGTCCCTCAAGTTCTGTGATCGTCTAGCAGTAATGAGAGGTCTTTCTGGTATACACCATTTCAGGATTGGGTCACTCAAAAGAATATTCCAGTGCTTGTCCACCACCTGTGTTAACTCCTTCCATTGTTTATTATATGACACTAGCTGGGTGCCCGATGCAGATGCATCGGGATTCTAGCAGAGCGAGTCTCTGACTCGCAATGGCCGCTTCGCGGCCACTGCTTCGCGCTGCTAAGGCGTCTCGCCATGCCCGCTGCGCGGGCATAGCGAGTCGCCTTAGAACTGCTCGCAATGGCCGCTGCGCGGCCAATGCTTCGGTCGTATCCACATGACGACATTGACTCGCAGCGTGAGCGGACTCAAAAGGGGCAAAAATCCCATTCGTGATTATATAATAGATAATTAAACGAGGGTGTTGTTCCAAATCACTCTCTTTCTTCCTCGTATTATGTAGGAGACCCACTCGCTGGTAGGATTTTGCTTTATTGTACCCGTTTTTAATGGTTTTCCAGCTGTATCCCCTCTCCTGAAACCTGCTCTTAAGATCCAACGCTTGAAGTTCAAACGATTGCTCATCCGAGCAAATTCACCTGGCTCGAATATACTGGCCAACTGGGATCCCTCTGATGGTCGAGGGCAGGTGTGAGGAATCTGCTCTCAGAACCGCGTTCGTAGAGGTTTCTTTTCTGAAGATATCTGTTCTCAACCCACCATCCATCATGGTCTCAATTGATATATCCAGAGAACTGATTTTCCGGCCACTCTGATACGTCAACCTAATGTTTTTATCGTTGTTGTTAAGGTTTTTCATGAGGCTATCTAGCTCACCACTTGTTCCCTCCCACACAAACAAAGCATCGTCGATGAAGCGCATCCATCCCTGCATCTTCTCACTTCCAGCAATGGGGTTGTTGGTAAACACTTCCCTCTCCCATGCGCCCAAGAATAAATTTGCATACGAGGGCGCACAGGAGGCCCCCATTGCGGTGCCTTGGAGCTGCAGGAACACCTGGCCATCAAAGACGAAGCAATTGTGTGTGAGTACGAACTTAAGCAAGACCAGAATCAATTCCGCCAGCTGTGGCTCTATGTCGCTTCCTTGTAGGAACCACTGTGTCGCAGCTATACCATCGTCGTGCCTTATAGAAGTATAGAGTGCTTCCACGTCCACCGTTACTAGAAGAGCTGTTTCCGACATCTGTATGCCCTCCAACCTTTTAAGCGCGTCCGTGGAATCTCTAATATACGATGGTAGTGCAGAGGCTAATGGTTTTAAGTACTCATCAATTACCTTACAGACCAGTTCACAAAGACCATCGTTCCCCGAAACAATTGGTGTCCCAGGGGGGTCCAAAATGTTCTTGTGAACCTTGGGAATGATATAGAAGGTCGGCATCCTCGGTTTCATTTCCTTAAATTTCTTCACCATCGTCTTAGGTATGATCTTTGCTTCACCTGCATTTGTCAGTATCTCCATGAGAGCCTCCTTAAATTGCACTAGGGGGTTATATGGCAGTTTCCTATAACAATCTGTATTTTTCAACAGTTTTTGTGCTTGTCTAACATACATGTCTTTAGGCCAAACTACCACATTCCCCCATTTATCTGCTGGTTTGTATACCACATCCTGCCACTGTCTGAGTTCCTTTAGAGCTCCTCTCTCCTCACTGGTTAGATTATGACCCCAGTTCTTCCTTTCAGCAAGTTTCTCTATATCGGCTGCAACCATTTTAGTAAACACTTCCACACTGGAACAGGTGCTCAGTGCAGGGAAAGTCTTAGATTTTCCAAAAAGCTGATTTGGAAACTTACCAAACGGGTCTGGGTCTGCGTTTTCCTCCACCAGAGCTTCCAAAGCTCTCAATGTTTCTTTTTCGCTCTCAGTGCTCAGATTGTGGTCAGCTTTAAAGTGCAATTTTTTCAGGATCACTTTCCTGGCGAAGAGATGTATGTCCTTGATAGTTAGGAACGGATCTAATGAACGAGAAGGAGAAAAAGTTAGACCTTTACTCAAAATGCTCATTTGAGCCCTTGATAGTTCCTGGAGTGACAGGTTTATTACCTGTTTCTGCTCTTTATTGACTTTCTTTTTATCGCCCCCTTTATCAGGAGAAGGTCTCACTTTAGATTTCCCATGTGGTCGTTCCTTAGAGTCGCCCTCACGACTATCCTGATTCACACTGCTATCTGCATTCGAAGAGACTGATGATTGTGAATCCCTACGTGGTTCTGGTGGAACAACCGGGATTTTTGGTGTCTTATTGAATTGCCACCTGAATATCTTGTTATGCTCATAATCTCCTACATCTCTCTTGAATTTCTTCATCTTACTGGTACTAATGTCTTGTTCCCATTTTCCATCTCTTTATCTATTTCTTTCGTATATACTTCAAGAGATTCTTTAGACATACCCGCTTTCAAGGTTTTAGACATCTCCTCTATCTCCTCATCCAATATTTGTAGGTTCCTAGCATTATGTTCATTAATGATACGTATAAAGGAGAAGGAGCAGGTGGAAGCTGCTTCCATCCACTTATTCGTAAGGGTTTCATTCTCCAGGGTAAAAGTAGGATATAACTGTACACGAAGGCCCCTGGGCACTATTTTATTGGTTATATAATTATGTATAGACTAGCTGTGAGCCCGATTCTAAAGAATCGGGAGTCTAGAATCTGTATATAATTTTTTTAAGAGTTTTAAATAATAGACTTAAACACCAGATATATGGCTAAGTAGGCGATGTAGGCAGAACTGTGAGGGTAGCAATATAGTGGAGGTGTAGAAAGAGTTAATGTCTGACTAACAGGACTATAACAGAGTAGGAACTTATAATGGTATCAAAAATGTTATTGAAGGAGTGCGCTGTAAATTATATCCAAAATGGTGTTCAAGGGGTTAATGTACCAGTGGCAGTAGTTATAAACACTACCAAATATGCAGTTAATGCTGAACTGGTATATAATGGGTTAATTTCGCAGTGTCATTACAACTATACACTGTGTAATAGAAATAACAACAATAATGGAATATAAGAGGTTAATGTTCCTACTGGCAGTAGTAATAGAGACTACAAAGTATGGAGTTAAGGCAGAAATGGTATATAAGGGGTTAACTTCGCAGTGGCAGTACAACTACACACTGTGTTATAGAAATTATAGATAAAACGGAATGTAAGGGGTTAATGTTGCTACTGTCATGAGTACAATGAGAGAAGAGCCTCACTGGCCATTGAGATACTGTACATGGAGGACTTTGAGTTTGACTTTGAGTAAATTTGAAACTCAAAGTCCTCCATGTATCTGAATGGGAAGAGAGGTGCTATGCTCATTGGTCGGCGCCAGCACACAGCGACCAATGAGCATAGCGCCTCACTTACAGCGGTAAATTTGAAACTCAAAGTCCTCCATGTATCTGAATGGGAAGTGAGGCACTATTCTCATTGGTCGGCCCCAGCACACAGCGACCAATGAGCATAGCGCCTCACTTACAGCGGTAAATGTGAAACTTAATGTCCTCCATGTATCTGAATGGGAAGTGAGGCGCTATGCTCATTGGTCGGCGCCAGCACACAGCGACCAATGAGCATAGCGCCTCACTTACAGCGGTAAATTTGAAACTCAAAGTCCTCCATGTATCTGAATGGGAAGTGAGGCGCTATGCTCATTGGTCGGCGCCAGCACACAGCGACCAATGAGCTTCGCGCCTCACTTACAGCGGTAAATTTGAAACTCAAAGTCCTCCATGTATCTGAATGGGAAGTGAGGCGCTATGCTCATTGGTCGGCGCCAGCACACAGCGACCAATGAGCATAGCGCCTCACTTACAGCGGTAAATTTGAAACTCAAAGTCCTCCATGTATCTGAATGGGAAGTGAGGCACTATTCTCATTGGTCGGCGCCAGCACACAGCGACCAATGAGCATAGCGCCTCACTTACAGCGGTAAATTTGAAACTCAAAGTCCTCCATGTATCTGAATGGGAAGTGAGGCGCTATGCTCATTGGTCGGCGCCAGCACACAGCGACCAATGAGCTTCGCGCCTCACTTACAGCGGTAAATTTGAAACTCAAAGTCCTCCATGTATCTGAATGGGAAGTGAGGCGCTATGCTCATTGGTCGGCGCCAGCACACAGCGACCAATGAGCTTCGCGCCTCACTTACAGCGGTAAATTTGAAACTCAAAGTCCTCCATGTATCTGAATGGGAAGTGAGGCGCTATTCTCATTGGTCGGCGCCAGCACACAGCGACCAATGAGCATAGCGCCTCACTTACAGCGGTAAAATTGAAACTCAAAGTCCTCCATGTATCTCAATGGGAAGTGAGGCGCTATGCTCATTGGTCGGCACCAGCACACAGCGACCAATGAGCATAGCGCCTCACTTACAGCGGTAAATTTGAAACTCCAAGTCCTCCATGTATCTGAATGGGAAGTGAGGCGCTATGCTCATTGGTCGGCGCCAGCACACAGCGACCAATGAGCTTCGCGCCTCACTTACAGCGGTAAATTTGAAACTCAAAGTCCTCCATGTATCTGAATGGGAAGTGAGGCGCTATGCTCATTGGTCGGCGCCAGCACACAGCGACCAATGAGCTTCGCGCCTCACTTACAGCGGTAAATTTGAAACTCAAAGTCCTCCATGTATCTGAATGGGAAGTGAGGCGCTATGCTCATTGATCGGGCGCCAGCACACAGCGACCAATGAGCATAGCGCCTTACTTACAGCGGTAAATTTGAAACTCAAAGTCCTCCATGTATCTCAATGGGAAGTGAGGCGCTATGCTCATTGGTCGGCGCCAGCACACAGCGACCAATGATCTTCACGCCTCACTTACAGCGGTAAATTTGAAACTCAAAGTCCTCCATGTATCTGAATGGGAAGTGAGGCACTATGCTCATTAGTCGGCGCCAGCACACAGCGACCAATGAGCATAGCGCCTCACTTACAGCGGTAAATTTGAAACTCAAAGTCCTCCATGTATCTGAATGGGAAGTGAGGCGCTATGCTCATTGGTCGGCGCCAGCACACAGCGACCAATGAGCATAGAGCCTCACTTACAGCGGTAAATTTGAAACTCAAAGTCCTCCATGTATCTCAATGGCTAGTGAGGCGCTATGCTCATTGGTCGGCGCCAGCACACAGCGACCAATGAGCTTCGCGCCTCACTTACAGCGGTAAATTTGAAACTCAAAGTCCTCCATGTATCTGAATGGGAAGTGAGGCGCTATGCTCATTGGTCGGCGCCAGCACACAGCGACCAATGAGCTTAGCGCCTCACTTCCCATTGAGATACATGGAGGACTTTGAGTTTCAAATTTACCGCTGTAAGTGAGGCGATATGCTCATTGGTCGCTGTGTGCTGGCGCCGACCAATGAGCATAGCGCCTCAATTCCCATTGTGATACATGGAGGACTTTGAGTTTCAAATTTACCGCTGTAAGTGAGGCGCGAAGCTCATTGGTCGCTGTGTGCTGGCGCCCACCAATGAGCATAGTGCCTCACTGGCCATTGAGATACATGGAGGACTTTGAGTTTCAAATTTACCGCTGTGAGGCGCGAAGCTCATTGGTCGCTGTGTGCTGGCGCCGACCAATGAGCATAGCGCCTCACTGCCCATTGAGATACATGGAGGACTTTGAGTTTCAAATTTACCGCTGTAAGTGAGGCGCTATGCTCATTGGTCGCTGTGTGCTGGCGCCGACCAATGAGCATAGCGCCTCACTAGCCATTGAGATACATGAAGGACTTTGAGTTTCAAATTTACCGCTGTATGTGAGGCGCGAAGCTCATTGGTCGCTGTGTGCTGGTGCCGACCAATGAGCATAGCGCCTCACTTCCCATTGAGATACATGGAGGACTTTGAGTTTCAAATTTACCGCTGTAAGTGAGGCGCTATGCTCATTGGTCGCTGTGTGCTGGCGCCGACCAATGAGCATAGCGCCTCACTTCCCATTCAGATACATGGAGGACTTTGAGTTTCAAATTTACCGCTGTAAGTGAGGCGCTATGCTCATTGGTCGCTGTGTGCTGGTGCCGACAAATGAGCAAAGCGCCTCACTTCCCATTGAGATACATAGTGGTCTTAAGAGCTGTGCATGGCCAGGCCCTTGGTTCTATTTTCGGCCACGGCGCTCGGCTCTCGTCAGTCGTCGCCGGGGAGGGAGACTCGCAATGTCCGCTGCGTGGGCAATGCTTTGCAGGTCGCGTGGGCGCCGCGCGCCCACGGCCACAACGACGGAAGCAGCGCCGAAACTTACGGGAATGCGTTCGGGGAATTATATATTAGATGTCTTGGTCCACCATAATTTCGTGTTTCTGTACAGGGCAATTTTATATTTGTACATAAGTTCTCTGTTGACAGTTGACACCTCCGACTGGCTGCCCTGGGAACCCTTTTTAAACAAATTCACCGCTTTTGCCTTCCAACTAAGTTCCCTGTTCCTCATATCCATATTGCTTTCAGCAAGTGTCACAAGGAATCTGTATTGAAACAGAACAACGATATAAATCACAACCTTATTAGTTCAAATGCATTCCTTATCTGAACAATCTATCAAAAAAGACCCCAAAGGGACTATGGAATGTCTTTAAAATCTCAATTTCTTTATTAAAGAGCTTTATAAAAGCATAACAATGCAAATTTCATTACAACTATAACAAAAAGACAATACAGTCATCTACTGAGGAAACTGAAATAAACGTCGATTAGGGAAGATCAAAAAGAGGTCAGAATATTGTATTTGGGTACCTCCAGGCTCGCAACGGAGATAACCTTACTCCGTCTAACTGGAATGACCTATAACCTAGACGGAGTAAGGTTATCTCCGTTGCGAGCCTGGAGGTACCCAAATACAATATTCTGACCTCTTTTTGATCTTCCCTAATCGACGTTTATTTCAGTTTCCTCAGTAGATGACTGTATTGTCTTTTTGTCATAGTTGTAATGAAATTTGCATTGTTATGCTTTTATAAAGCTCTTTAATAAAGAAATTGAGATTTTAAAGACATTCCATAGTCCCTTCGGGGTCTTTTTTGATAGATTGTTCAGATAAGGAATGCATTTGAACTAATAAGGTTGTGATTTATATTAGATCTTACTAGTGGGTATTGGCAGGTTCCTGTAGCAGGGGTAGACTGAGAGAAGACAGCGTTTGCCATGCCGATGGGCCTCTGTAAATTCAACTGTATGCCATTCGGACTCTGTAACGCACCGGGAACATTCCAGAGGTTGATGGAGTGCTGCCTGGGGCACAAGAACTTTGAAACTATCTTACTGTACGTGGATGAGATCATAATCTACTCCAAGACATATGAAGACCACCTGGAGTACTTGGCAGAAGTGTTTGAAGCCTTGTCCAGATATGGCATGAAAGTGAAGCCATCCAAGTGTCACCTGTTGAAACCCAAGGTACATTACCTCAGTCATGTAGTGAGCTCTGAAGGTGTAGCACCAGATCCTGAGAAAGTAACAGTCATTAGGGACTGGCCAAGACCCACCACTGTCAAAGAGGTGAGTCAGTTCCTGGGGCTGGTAGAATAGTACAGAATGTTCATCAAGGGGTTTACGAAGATGGCAGCATCCTTGCAAGACCTCCTGGTAGGACAGTCCAAGAAGGCTAAGAACCCAAGTCCTCCATTTGAATGGGACAGTGGAGAAGAAGATTCCTTCAAGCAGTTGAAGTGGGCCCTGACGGGAAATGAGATCCTAGCCTACCCTGATTATAGCCAGCCATTTGTCTTGTATACTGATGCTAGTAACGTGGGATTGGGAGCAGTGTTGTCCCAGGTGCAAAGAGGCAAAGAAAGAGTGATAGCCTATGTATGCAAGAAGCTCTGTCCTACAGAAAGGAACCCAAAAAATTACAGTTCATTCAAGTTAGAGTTCCTGACCGTCGTCTGGGCAGTTTCAGAACGTTTTAGGCATTACCTGGTTGCAGCCAAATTCACCATCTTCACGGATAATAACCCGTTGACTCACCTGCAGACAGCGAAGTTAGGTGCACTAGAACAGCGATGGATGACCCAACCGTCTAATTATTAATTTACCTTCAAACACCGGGCAGGCCACAAGAACACCAACGCTGATGCCTTGTCCAGGATGTCTCACTTGCAGGATGTGGAGAAAGAACCGGAGGAACTAGAAGAGATAGAGTTACCGGCTTTTCACCGCCCTCATGTGACACAATGTAAGAACCACATGCACAACAAACATCAAGAAGCCTCGTTGAACCTGTTAACCCACCATGGATGGGCAGAAACGCAAGACAGTGATCCAGCCGTACACTTAGTAAAGGAGCTGCTGATGCAGGAAGGTTCATACCCTGGTCCAGATGCCCCACCAGAGGCACAACAGCTGTGGAAAGAGCGAAGTAAGCTGTTCATATATGGGGTAAATTGTGCAGACGTCATACTAATCCGAATACCCACGAACTAGTCTGGCAAATTGTAGTGTCAAAAAGGATGTACAAATGGTCTTAAAAGCGTGGTGCAGGGCATTTCGGGTGGAAGAAGCTAGAGGTTCTGCTGAGAGATTCTACTTGGTTGGCATGAGAAGAACCATTGAGAATTGGTGCAGAAACTGTGGTCCATGCAACCTGAGGAGAAAAGATAAAGATAGAGAGCTCCACTCCAGCCCATTGTTATCAAACAACCGCTTGAACTTGTAGCCTTGGATCACGTGAAGCTGACTCCGAGTAGATCAGGCTATGTTTATGCCCTCACCATAGTAGACAACTTTTGCCGTCATCTAACCCTGTTGTTGTTTATGTTTCTCCTTGATGAAAAAGGTTATCGCAGTGCTGGAGTACTGAATTTCACTGAGGCGAAATGTGGCACCCCAGAGTCCAAGTACCACAGCATCATTATCGCCCCCGGGTGGTCACTCAATCACTGGTTTGAGGTAAAGAAAAATGTCTTTTTAGGAGAAACTGAAGGATTTGACAATCCCTGGTTTGAGACCAAAGAATATCTTTTTAGGGAAAGTAAAGGATTTGGCAATCACTGGTTAGAGGAAAAAATGCCTTTTTAGGGGAAAGTGAAGGATTTTGCAATCACTGCTTTGAGGCAAAAAAATAGCTTTTTAGTAGAAAATGAAAAATTTAGCAATCACTGGTTAGAGACTAAATGCCTTTCTAGGGGAAACTGAAGGATTTTGCAATCATTGGTTTGAGCCAATAAACACCTTTTTAAAGAAAATTGAAGGATTTGTTAAAGAGGACCTGTCACCCCCCTGGTGCATGGCAATCTAAATGCACCATTGAATGCAGTGTGTCAGCCTTCTGTGTGTCACCTCAATCCCCCTCTGTGCCCCCTCCTTTATTTGTCTCCCCTACTCGCCTGTTCCATGCTGCTCTGCTTTTGAACTCAAGCAGACGCAGAGAAAGCAATGGGCGGGACTGGGTTCCGGCAGCTGACACACCTCTTGCCGCTGACATCAGCGCCGGAGCCCACCCTGCTCCGGCTTATGTATGTACAGCCGGCCCAGCTGTCACCGGCAGGAGGTGTGTCAGCCAGCGCCGGAGCCCACCCTGCTCCAGCTTATGTACAGCAGGGCAGGCTCCAGCGCTGGCTGACACGCCTCTTGCCGGCGACATCAGCACCGGAGCCTGCCTTGCTGTACATACATAGGCTGGAGAAGGGTGGGTTCCGGTGCTGATTTCACCGGCAGGAGGTGTGCCAGCTGCCGGGACCCAGTCCCGCCCATTGCTTTTCTCCAGAGCAGCATGGAGCAGGCGAGGAGGGGAGACAAATAAAGGAGACGGCACTGAGGGTGCTGGAGGTGGCACACAGGAGGCTGGAGACGGGGAGGACACCAGCAGCAGCGATGACTCATCACTCAGTTAGTCCCTACGGACTCACTATATGTACACTTTATGAAGTCTATTTCTCAGGGTACAGGGGGGTTGGAGCCATGGGGGATCCTTTCCCTAAATACAGCTGACATGCTGCATTCAGTGGTGCATTTAGATTGCCATGCACCGGGGGGGGACAGGTCCTCTTTAATCACTGGCTAGATGCAAAAATTTATTTTTATTATCAAATCAAGAATTTGTCAATCACTGGTTAGATGCAAAAATGCTTTTTTAGGGGAAAGTGAAGGATTTTGCAATAACTGCTTTGAGGCAAAAAAAATCTTTTTAGTAGAAAATGAAGAAGTTGTCAGTTAATGCTTTGAAGAAAAAATGCCCTTAGGGGAAGTGAAGGATTTGGCAAAACATTACCTTTTTAGTAGAAAATGAAGAATTTGGCAATCACATCTTTGAGGCCAAAAATGCTTTTTTAGGGCAACAGGAAGGATTTAGCATAGAGAGATTAGAAGCAAAAATTTCTTTTTAGGGAAAGCAAAGGATTTAGCAATCACTGGTTAGAGGCAGAATGCCTTTTTATCGAAAAGTGAATAATTTTGTAATCACTGTTTTAAGGCAAAAAATGCCTTTTTAGTAGAAAATTAAGGATTTGGCAATCATTACTTAGATGCAAAAATGCATTTTCAGGTGAAAATGAAGGATTTTGCAATCACTGATTTGAGACACAAAATTCCTTTTTGGGAAAAAGAGAAGGATTTGGCAATCACTGGTTTAACCCCTTACGGACCCAGCCTATTTTGACCCTAAATCTAACCTGATGAAAATAGCAAGGGCTATTTAACGCGTAGTGGCGCATGAGAGCAATTGTAATTTTAATAAAATAGGTTGGTATATTTTTTTGAGACTTGCTTCATGCTTTAGCGTTCCCCAATACACCGCATTTAATTCTTGGGTATATATTTTGACCCTAAAGACCTTGGCATTTTTGTCAATTATGACCAGTGTCCCTTTATGAGGTAATAATTCTGGAATGCTACATCAGATCCTAGCGATTCTGAGAATGTTTTTTCGTGACATATTGGGCTTCATGTTAGTATTAAATTTAGGTCGATAACTTTTGCGTTTATTTGTGCAAAAAATCAAAAATTTGGTAAATATTTTGAAAATTTAGCAATTATTAAATTTTGAATTTTTATTCTCCTAAACCAGAGAGTTTTGTGAAAATAGTTAATAAATAACATTTCCCACATGTCTACTTCACATCAGCACAATTTTGGAAAAAAAAAATTTTTGGTAGCAATTTATAAGGGTTCAAAGTTCATCAGCAATTTTTCATTTTTCCAGCAAAATTTACAAAACCATTTTTTTTAGTGACCACATCACATATGAAGTCCGTTTGAGGGGTGTACATGACAAAAAACACCCAAAAGTGACACCATTCCAGAAACTGCACCCCTCAAGCTACTCAAAACTACATTCAAGAAGATTATTAACCCTTCAGGTGCTTCCCAGGAACTAAAGCAATGTGGAAAGAAAAAATTGACATTTTAGGTTTTCTAATCAGATCTGGAGGGGTTACTTGATCTGATCAGCAGTTTCAATTTCAACTGCCAATCAGAGCGAGTTTAGCCACGTGGAGGTTAAGGCACCCCCCCTGGGCTAAAGTATGGCTCCTTGCGATCCTGCAGCTTCGGTGACTTGTCACTGGCCCTGTCACCGGAGCTGCAGGAGCGCAAACAACCCATGACGTTATAGAGATGTCATAGGTCGGGAACGCACCGACTTTCATGACGTCTCTATAATGTCATAGGTTGGGAAGGGTTAAGGCAAAAAAATATGCCTTTTTAGGGGAAAGTGAAGGATTTGGCAATCACTGATTAGAGGCAAAATATTAGAATCGGAGAGTCCTCAGTGGTTAATACCTTTTAATGGCTAACTGAAAAGATGGTAAGAAAAAGCAAAGCAAGCTTTTGAGACTCTATGGCCTCTTCATCAGGCCAATAATGACACAGATTCCAAAGACACACACATATATACATATGCAGGGTAGGATGATGCAGTAAATACGACAGATGACGTAAAGCAGAAAATAGTAGTTAATCTTGGGAGGGTGAGAGGAGCTGGGGAGATAAAATCAAAGTTCCGAAATAAGAGGCACAGATTGTATTATCTTTCTATGATTAGTGGTTGGTCGAGACCTGAAAATTCCTCAATGAATGTAAAAACGCATAAATCCATGTCAGACATTCCTGCTTTAGGTGTGTTAAAGTTCATTATTAGTTTATATTCCCACACTTTCTGTCTCGCTTTGATCTGAAGATACCTTTTAGAATTAGCATTTTCATATCCAATGTTGTGTGATCAGACCTTCAGAAATGTCTAGGCACAGGCAAATCTGTCCTTCTTTCCTTTATTGTATGGCAAGGAGAGTTGTTGCCCCATCTCATCTACATATAGATTCCCGCTCACACATTTAGTACATATAATTAAGTACACCACATTGCTTGTGGTGCAACTGAAGTTACCTGGGTTTTTGTAGTCCTGATGTGAGTCAGGAATCTTTATATTGTTATTATAAATGGACAGGTTTTGCATCTATTCTGGTTGAAGGGAAAGGTTCCTGTTGATGTTACGGAGGATAGTGAGCTTCTGACAATGATGGTTTTTAGATTTGGGGGCTGCCTAAAACACAGAAGTGGGGGGTCTGGAAATATAAATTTTAGTTGGGCATCCTTTTGTAGTAGTGGTTCTAGTTTCTGTGCAGCTTCTCTTAACACCTCCAGATTTGAATTGTAGGCGACTACAAGAGGCACCCGGTTGTTTTCTTCATCTGGAGGTGTTCTGACCTCTCCACACCCCCTATTGGAAAATATTGCATACATTTTTCTTTCAAGATAGCCAGCAGCTACAGAAGCATTGCCGAATACCATGCATCCTCATATTCAGCATTATTTAAGTTACAGCAGTTGGCAAGTATGAAGTTAATTAAATATTTACTTAAGTACCTTGTATATGGTTATAAAGTATGCAAAATCATTATTTGGCTTAAAATTTCACTTCTCCATCTTTGCTTATTAGTATAAAACTTTTACTTCCTCGTTCCTAAATTCTTTTCTAAGTGCCTGGTTTTTGTTCCTGTTATTTGCATTTTGCAATTAAGCTTATAATTGCAGACAGCTACTACCATTGTATTTTGAGTGCCTGTGCTTGATGTGGCTGTGGGGTAGTTTCACAATGTGATTTTATACAGCATGTCTTGTGCTAGGCAAACATATGATTTTAATGTGCTTCATCAGTGCAAGTTGTGTGGCCAAAAACCACATTGTAAAACTACAGCAAATCACAGCAAAAAAATGTTTTCTTTGCTGTTCTCCATTGCACACACTACAGTCCTGATGATGTATCATGTGCAATGCGGGTACCTAAGGGTTTTTGGCAGCGCGAGAATCTTTCAATTCAAATTGTTCTTTATCAAACAAGAAAATCACATTGTTAAGCTTATTTTGTCCAAAAGTAATTTCCGGTTTGCTTCTCATTTTTACTTTGAGATAGAAGGGACTTAAATGGTGTTCCCTGTGGCCTCAAGTTTTGCAAATATTTTTATTAGTTTTTTAAAACCAATTCTTATAAACCAACGGTTTGGTAAACTGAAATTGTGGCACTGTTATGGCCACTTTACACGTCCCAATGTCGGTCCGATATTGGATACAACGCCGCGGGAGCGAGCTTTTTCTGTGCAGAATTTCAAGATCACATAGGAGATGTTACACAGCGCGATATCGGCTGCCAACGCAACAGCGATGACTACGCCCCCTTGTACAGCCAACCCAAGAACGACAATTTATCATGGGAGAGAATATGGGACGTTGTACTTCACATCGTTGTTGGACTTTTACACAGCACGATCCGGCCACAACGTCAATCCGATATCGGGCCGTTGGAGAGCACGCTCATTTGATCCCCGATATCGTTTTGGCATCGTTCGTGCATCGTATTGGACATTTACACCATACAACGCACGAACGATATCGGGGCCAACGCACGAACCATGTGACTTTTGGTCGGAGTTGGACACCGATATCGGGTCGTGTAAAGTGGCCATTATGTAGATGAACTTTTTGAACTCTAAAGTGGGACCAGGAATGAGTTGGAGTTGTTCACAGAGTATTTGAATGTAAACATACAATTTAACAATTTTATATGAAAGTAGGAGTAGACAGTCTTCATTATCTGGATGTTTGTGTCCAAGCGATTCTATAAATGATGGATATACAGTACTACTACAATGTTCACCAAACCTACTGATAAGAATAATCTATTAAGTTTCATGCACCATAAACATTTACTGTAATCCTTAAATGTCAGGACATGTGTGTGTGATGCATTTGCAATGATATTGAATATGATTTATATATGTATAGAATTGCTAATAAACTTGCTGAGCATGGGAATCATAAAAGAGACTAAATAGAAAGGGAATATCAGCTCACCTGCAGAATAAGGAAACAGATTAAACAGAGACTTATAGTTCTGCAAGATCTAGAAGAATGTGAGATTCCTAAAAGGGGATCCTTTAAAAACACTTTTATTATGACATGTTAAAATTCATATAGCAAAAAATGCTTCAACCAGGGAAGAGGTTAGTTTAATACAGTGTGAACAAGGGAAAGTGAAAGATCTACATATAGGGGGAGAAAAAGGAAGGAATAGGTCTACCCATTGTAGACTTTCAGGTTTGATTAAAGGGGGTTGAAAAAAATATCCTATATGAGGAGATCTGCTGCACTCTGACACTAAATGAAACTGAATTAGCATAATGGCTAATGAATGCAATGGCAAGGCTATGTGTAAAGTCAATGCAAGTGTGAATGGGGCAAACAGGCATAGCAGAAACTGCTTAAGATTACAAAGAAAAAAATAGAGAGCTTAGCTGATGCAGTGGCCAAAGCATGTGAGCCCGATAACCAACATCAAGGTTTTTCATTTTATCGGGTCCTAACCTTATGCTTCTGCTTGCAGTGTGAATTGTGTGTATCTGTGCTATATACTACTGAGTGCAATTAAAACCTGCTTGTAAGGGTGTGTCTAGGACCTGGTCTACAATAAAATAGAGGTTTTAAAATGGCTATGGGACGTGGGAGGGTGCTCAGTCAAAAATATTAGCAATACTAGAATTGACTGGCGACACCTATACGTGAAAGGTGCTAGCTAGAAAAAGCATATATGAGATCTACAGCACACTGGCACTAAATGAAACTGAACTAGCATAAAGGCTAATAAATGCAATGACAAGGTTATGTGTAAAGCTAATGCAAGGATGAATGGGGCAAACAGGCATAGCAGAAACCTCTTAAGATTACAGAGAAAAAAATAGAGAACTTAGTTGATGCAGTGGCCAAAGCATGTGAGCCCGATAACCAATGTCAAGGAGTTCTCATTTTATCCGGCACCCTCCCCCATCCCATAGCCATATTAAAACCTCCATTTTATTGTAGCCCAGGTCTTAGACACACCCTTATAAGCAGGTTTTAATTGCACCCCAGTGGCATAAAACACCCATACACGCAATTCACACTGCAAGCAGAGGCATAGATTAGGACCTAATAAAATGAGAACACCTTGAGGTTGGTTATCGGGCTCACATGCTTTGGCCAGTGCATCAGCTAAATTCTCAATTTTTTTCTCTGTAATCTTAAACAGTTTCTGCTATGCCTGTTTGCCTCATTCACACTTGCATTAGCTTAACACATAGCCTTGCCATTGCATCCATTAGCCATTATGCTAATTCAGTTTCATTTAGTGTCAGTGTGCAGCAAATCTCATATATGTTTTTTTCTAGCTAGCACCTTTCACGTATAGGTGTCGCCGAACAAAAATATCCTGTGAAACATTAGGAATTTCAGTTATTTTTTTACAAAGCTTCTTCATTTCAGGGACTCAAAGATAATTAGAGAAAGTAACGTTACCAGAAATAAAACGTTTATTTTTGAAGAGATAAAAGACTATAAGGCTACTGAGCTAACACAAACAGAGTTACCAAGACTAATAAAAGAAACCAAAGATGATAAATGCACATGTACATAAACCTATGTGGGTGATGTAGGCTTCCCTGACATGCATCCAAAGTCAACACGTTTGAATGGGGGTAATAACTACAGAATAAGAACATAAATAGATAAAATTACCTATGCCAATAGTGGAGCCAAAGATAGAAAACTCAAGGAGCCTTCACTGATGAGGGGTCTCAAGATTGGATAGTCCACTACATTATAGAGAATAAAAATGTGCTGGGACTGTATGCTATTACAGGCACATGGGAGCCGAGAAACAATGCTGTAAAGGAGCATACTGGTATCCAAGTGTTTCGGTCAAAAGCACAAATAAAACTGAGTGGGGTAAAGAACAGGTGACGTCATCACTCCAGAATGTCTGCAATGAGCTCATCCCTGATCAATAAGGCTCACTAATCAGCCTTCAAAATGTGTCTTTTTTTTGTCCTAAGTGGTCCTCCATAGCTCATTGCATACATTCCCGAATAGTGACGACACCCACTCTTTACCATAAGGTCCAAGATTAACGCTATAACACACTTGTGCGCATGTCAAAAAACTGTATTCTAAACATATGGAAGGAAAAGAAATATAGGAATTGCACATTTGCAAGAAGCAATATCCATAGTATTGTGTTTTATAAGTGTGAATAAGACCTAGTATGTTTAGCATATGATGAACATATGCTATTTTTATCTGAATTGCTAGCAGATAAGTGTAGAAGAGGTGCCCTCACAAGCTGCAATAAGAAAGATTTGCTCTCTAAAAAAATTAAATAAATAATAAAAAAAAAATACAAATCTCTCTTAAAGGGATATTTAAAGGAGATTTTAAGGTTCCTGGATTTCACAGTTACTGGCACATCTGACACTGTCCCAAATTCTAAGACTGCAGGTGTCCCCACACCTGGAAACTCAAGCAAAGTTAACAACTTTCTTTTAAAGCTCCATTAAATTCAAAGAGCTGAAAGAAACCAGTAGACCCAATGCCTGTGAACTCACATAACTTTCATTAGGAGTATCTTCAGCCACCGGGTCTTCTGGCGAGTGCTTTGGCCTCAAACCTTCAAGGAAAGTTTTAGGACCATTTAAAAATGTCAATCATTTTCCCTGAACAAAGCCGCCTTCACCAATTTTTTAGTAAATTGTTCAGGTTTTCCCATCGCAAATTGAATCGCCAACATTTGTGCCAAATTTGAAATTGGCAAACAAGTTAGGGGAAAGTTTGCTCATCTCTATCCAGGAGCTCCAAGGTATAGTTTTCAGAAATATTGCCAGTGCCATGAGCATCATTAGAAAGACAGCAGGAGCCTAGAAAGATAAATGGCTTAGAAATTCGGGTAGGCAGGGAGGGTTTGGGTTCATCAGCAACTGGACTTATTTTTGTGTTGGCTACAGGCTCTACAGTAGGGACAGGGGCACCCCAATGGGGAGGGAGCAGCATTGCTGGGGGAAAAATGGTCAGACAATTGGAGGAGCTTTCAAATTAGTAGTTGTACAAATAAGGGGATGTATGGAGCAGAAAGAGATGGTGAAACAGTAGGGGTCAAAGAGGATTTAGAGGGGGCTGAGACATGCAAAGAAAGTAGGGATGAGATTAGGAGCAATACATGTTCTGATGAAATGTCTGTTGGCAAATGCAAGAAATCCTGCAAATAAAATGAATGAATTTATGTCAGCTACAGATTACGATGTGTGGTGGGCATTATGAAAACCTGGCTGGATGAGAACCATGACTGCATGACAAATGTGGATGGCTAATACACGTTCAGAAAGGATAAATGAAATACTTATCAGCTCTCCTGTTTGTCTTGTATGATTCTTGGATCCGTCAATTGGCTGAGGATTGCATGGATGAAATCCCAGCTGGCTTCTGGGTGAAGCAAAAATATAGAAAAAGTATGTCCAGTGATCCAAATATGAAAAAAAAAATGATCTAAAATACTGACCTAGTCTAGTCTGAGGAAAGAAGCAAGGAACAAGTCCTAGAGGGATTCCACAGGGAGGACGTCCGAAAAGGAGTGGCGACCTAAGCAGACACAGTGATAGACTGTCCGAGGAAACAGTTTGGGGGAATCCCGGTCCACAACGGGGTACCGGCTCCAAGTCGCGATGCAGGCGAGTCCAACCCTGAGCCACCAATACCAGTGGGTCGAAGGTCTGCCAAGCAACCCCTGAACTCGTCCACAACATGCAGCCCTACCAGATATCCCAAAACCAGGTTGAGCCCCCTTAGAGAAGAAGGGGTTACCTCATTACACTCGACGGGCCTGGTAGGAAGTGGGTTTGTACAGGGCAGCACACGGAGAGAAAGGAGGCGAAAGAAAGACACAGAGAACAGTGAATGCAGCTGAAGGAACACTCGGGGAGCCTCAGAGAGACTTTGTACCCTCTGGTGACTATCCGGCCAGCTACTCGCAAAGACTGTGTGATTGTAAACTGAGTGAACCGTGAACTGTTGCCAGTAAACTACCCGTACAGAGTTAGCAAGTTTCCGGTGTTTTATTCTGCTTAAGTTAAGAAATAGCCGCTGCCACATCGACCAGCTCAGCAGCAGCAGTGCCCTGGGGACCCTTCTCCGCCTGCAGGGAGCGTTATCAACTGGCTGCAATACCACCATCCTCGGCAGACGGATAGCGGCGCTGGTGAGATCACCAGAAACTGCAGGTGTCGTCACGAAAGTTTAGACTTTTATTTTTCTCTTTTACCCAGTCGGGCCTGGGCACCGGACACCGAGACATCACCCCAGCACTAATGCCCAGGTATTGAGTTCCCAAAGACCCCTGGGCGAGTCATTTTTTGGCGATCATGAACAGGATCCCATCCAGGGTACTGTGCGCCTTACAAACTTTTACACTCGGCACAAAAAGAACTTAGCATTGTCAATACATGGTGCAAAGAACTGTTTTCCGCCATTCTCCGGAAACCCCAAAATGGCGGCTTGAAAATGTAGACGACATTGTGCTGGCCCAGGGGCGTGCCTCAACCCCTTACCATGTGTGGGTCACCTCCGTATAGCCCAGCAGTAGCCTGTATAGCCCAGAACAGCCTTAATAGCCCAGCAGCAGCATCTATAGCCCATCACAGCCTCCAAAGTCCATCAGCATGGGGATACCGAACATATATGTGGCATGTTTAAAGATATTTGACTAGAGTCCTGTAGAAAGCTTATTCCCTCTGATAATAAAATGTCCAGGAATATATAGAAACCATTATGAATAAATAAGACAGTACAAAGTATAAAGTAAAAGCAAAGGAAATTCAAAACTTTGAAGGATGAGAAATCAGAAATAGCATTTCAGGAGTTAAAGATCTCAATAGGAAATGTAAAAGAGAAATTAAGCTAGCAAAATAGCTATAGTGACGAGCGAACTTGTCCAAATACAGTTCGCCAATTTTAAATTAGGCACTAGCCTTACCCGTTCAATTTTGAGATTGGAGTCTCAAACACTTTTCTGAAAATCTGCAAAATATGTCATTTGTTTGGAACTTAAAATGTCCCTTATTCACCCATTTAAAATTTGTGACCAAAATTGCCTCTGGAAGACCCGATGGCTGAGAACTCTGGATACCTTAACATTACCTGAGTTCTCAGCCATCATGTCTAGCTGTAACTTTCAACCTGGTGAATTTAAGGGACCTTTTAAAAGAGTTTTTAAGCTTCCTCGAGTTTCCAAGTGTTGGAACAGCTATAGAATGTAAATTTTTGGAAGAGTTTAAAACCTCCAAATGTGCCAGCAGCTCTGAACTCCAGGAACTTAAAATCTCCTTTAAACATCCCTTTGAGTGAACTTTTAAGCTTCCTCCAAATTCCAGGCTTTGGGTCACCTTCAAGTTGTGAAACTTTTGAAGATGTCACAACCTCCAGATGTGCCAGCAGCTCTGAACTCCAAGAACATTAAAATCTCCTTTTAAACATCCCTTGACCATTTAAGTGATTTAAGCAATTGGGTCCTGGTACCAGAAGAGGTGGGACCCTAGGCAAAGGGAAGACGTGTGACCGCAGAGGCTGGCAGCATCTTGAAATTGTCATATCAAGGCGCAACACCAAGTTACCATGTGCCTGCAGTTCAGATATATGTATCTATTCCAAGAGATACTAGCTCTGGAGGAGATTATTTTTTATCACCAGCCCAAGAGCCGCAGGTGCTTCACCTTCACCGGAGCAGCCCGGTGGTGGAGCTGGAGATACCCACATATGTAACCAGGAGCTCCATCATGCACCCCGCTTTGGACCTAGACTGCAGTGAGGTCCCAGATGCCAGAATAGATACCACTGGAACAGAGCTCAGGACATGAGCCATTCCCTATACCAGCAGGGACATCAAGAAGTAAGAGAGAGGACCCTACAGCCTGCCTGGCCTTAAAAAACCTGCAGATGAATGTAGAGAATGAGGATGAGGTAGACCTTCAACTGGGGGAATGCCATGTGGGGCTCCGCACCACCTCCAAGCATGGAGCCTTATAGGCCTGAACAACCCCCGACCTTCACGAACTGGTACACAGAAGAAAAGGGTATAGGACCGCGCGCCCATTCAAATGATGCAATGAATTCAATAAAGTTCTTAAAAACTCATTGGGTGGTTTATTCTAAGCGTTTCAGGGTTAAAAACCCCATTCATCAGGACAACCACAGGAAGTACATCTCTGTCATGTGCCAGCAGGTATTATATAGACTGGCATTGTGTACAATCAATCAAAGAGAAACTGCAATGGTGACGTATTATCACCTGACATTGAAAATATCTGTTCTATATATAACATACATTTTCACTTGCATTGAAAAGAGCATTACATACTTTTAAATTGATTATATATTTTACATCTCACAGTCTCGTACAAGGGCAAACATAAAAATATTCTTGTACAAGTTTATGTTAAAAACAAGATAAAATAAATTGTGCTAAAAATAAATATATTTCCTGTAATTTATTTCCTGGTAGGCCAATAGTTTCAGGAATAAATTCTATCTTCTCGAACATTGGGAGTTTTTTGGATACAATTTTGAATTCTTAAGCCAGAGGAGCTTAGTCTTACATTTATGATACAAATGATTTTTTGCGCAAACTCCAAGACCTTTCTGTAACAAGTAAAATGATACTTGCGTCCTTTGGCGTGGTGTCACTTTACACCTCCATTGATCACGAAAGAGGTTTGAGTGCAATTCGGAAAAAGTTGGAGGGTTCAGATTTTTCAATGGAGTCAGGTCATTTTATTTTACAGTTGTTAGAGATGGTCCTGAAAAATAATTATTTCTTGTTTGGTGATGACTACTTCCTGCAATGCAGAGGAACCGCCATGGGTGCAAATATGGCACCGGCGTACGCAAACACGGTTATGAGGGTACTGGAGGAGGATGTCAGCTATGTGTCCCACCACTTTGAGCAGGTTGCTACATGGTGGAGATATATAGATGACATCTTCCTCATATGGACAGGGACGGACCAAATCTTTGTTGAGTTTCATGAATTTTTCAATAGAGTGAATGAGACGATAAAATTCACTTTAGTCTCCTCTTACAATACTCTCCAATTTCTGCATGTACTGATAACATATAATGGGAATGGTTTCAGTACAGAACTTTTTGCAAAAAAGGCACAGAACAATGACCTATTATTGTATAGCAGCCACCATTTTAGGAAAACCTTGGATTCTATACCCTACTGTCAGATGCTGAGGGTGAAAAAAATTGTCAATGATTCTAAGATGTTGGAGAGATCTCTTAAAAATATGATGGATAAGTTTCAGTGTAGGGGTTACCCTAAAAAAGTATTGTGGAAACAAAGAAGGAAGGTGGACCTGATTGAGAGGACAGAAATCCTTTTGGAAAAAATGAAAAAAGAGAGATTAAGGCCAGTTCCCTATGTGACTACTTTCTGTAGTGAGAGTGGAGAAATTGCAGGCATTATTAAAAAATATTGGAGTATGCTTTCAAAATGATTACCTACAGTTGAATTTCAAATGCCTCCTCTCCTCTCCTATAGAAAGAGTCGTAATTTGGGAGATAAACTGATACACTCGGATTTGGTCTCTCTTAAGAGGGATGCACAGACATATCTCACTGGTACGAAAAGGAAAGGATGTTATCCTTGCCTTTCTTGTATAAACTGCAATTTGATGATTAAAGGCTAGGGATGGGCGAATCTACTCGCTAGGACTCATTACTCGGTGAGTAGTAAGGGATCGCAGGACTCGGTACTCTGCGAGTTTCCCAGCGTTTACTCGCACGAGTCCAATGCAAATCAATGGCAAACGCTGACAAAACTAGGATTGCAATTGTCTTGCATTAGACTCGGCTACTGTGCCAGTGATAGCAGGGAAACTCGCAAAGTAACTGCTGTTACATTGCGAGCCGAGTCCAGCTGTCTTCTCTGTGCAGCTCCAGGGTCCTAGTGCCCGCCTGCTCACAGAGATGATGTAGCAGTGCTGAGATTGTTCTCAGTCTGCTCATTCCCTGTGCATAGACATCTATATCTATGCACAGGGGATGTAGCAGAGAGGACATCGCGTTTTGGACTACGTCGGACGGAAGAGGATTTTTTTAATTAAAGATGGAGTCCCTAATGGCTTTTTTTTTTTTATTTCAAATAAAAATTTTTCTCTGTGTTGTGTTTTTTTAACCCTTTATTGGAGATTCTTAGTGGCTGGGTCAAACGTGGCCTGACATTAAGAATCTCGGGCTTAATACCAGCTTGTATAACAAAGCTGGTATTAACCCCTTTATTACCCAGCGTGCCACCACCACCAGGGCCGCTGGAAGAGCGGAGTTCAGCGCCAGAGGATGGCGCTTCAATGAACGCGCCATCTTCTGGGGCGGCTGCGGGCTGCAATTTGCAGCGGGGGGTGTCCAGAAAGCTTGGGCATCCCTGCGCTGCGGATTCCAGCCCCCAGCTGCTTAGCTGTACCTGGCTAGACATAGAAATTGCGCGGAGCCCCACGCATTTTTTTTTATTATTTCATGAATTTCAGAGTCAGAGTCTCAGAGTCAGAGTCTCAGAGTCTCAGAGTCAGAGTCAGAGTCAGAGTCTCAGAGTCAGAGTCTGACTCAGAGTCAGAGTCTCAAGGTCAGAGTCTCAGAGTCAGAGTCTCAGAGTCAGAGTCTCAGAGTCAGAGTCTCAGAGTCAGAGTCAGAGTCAGAGTCTCAGAGTCAGAGTCTCAGAGTCAGAGTCTCAGAGTCAGAGTCAGAGTCTCAGAGTCAGAGTCAGAGTCTCAGAGTCAGAGTCTCAGAGTCAGAGTCAGAGTCTCAGAGTCAGAGTCTCAGAGTCAGAGTCTCAGAGTCAGAATCAGAGTCTCAGAGTCAGAGTCTCAGAGTCAGAGTCTCAGAGTCAGAGTCAGAGTCTCAGAGTCAGAGTCTCAGAGTCAGAGTCTCAGAGTCAGAGTCTCAGAGTCAGAGTCTCAGAGTCTCAGAGTCAGAGTCTCAGAGTCAGAGTCTCAGAGTCAGAGTCTCAGAGTTTCAGAGTCAGAGTCTCAGAGTCAGAGTCTCAGAGTCAGAGTCTCAGAGTCAGAGTCAGAGTCAGAGTCTCAGAGTCAGAGTCAAATTCTCAGAGTCAGAGTCTCAGAGTCAGAGTCTCAGAGTCAGAGTCTCAGAGTCTCAGAGTCAGAGTCAGAGTCTCAGAGTCAGAGTCTCACAGTCAGAGTCTCAGAGTCAGAGTCTCAGAGTCTCAGAGTCAGAGTCTCAGAGTCTCAGAGTCAGAGTCTCAGAGTCTCAGAGTCAGAGTCTCAGAGTCAGAATCTCAGAGTCAGAGTCTCAGAGTCAGAGTCTCAGAGTCAGAGTCTCAGAGTCTCAGAGTCAGAGTCTCAGAGTCAGAGTCTCAGAGTCAGAGTCTCAGAGTCAGAGTCAGAGTTTCAGAGTCAGAGTCTCAGAGTCAGAGTCTCAGAGTCAGAGTCTGAGTCTCAGAGTCAGAGTCTCAGAGTCAGAGTCTCAGAGTCTCAGAGTCAGAGTCTCAGAGTCAGAGTCTCAGAGTCAGAGTCAGAGTCTCAGAGTCAGAGTCAGAGTCAGAGTCTCAGAGTCAGAGTCAAATTCTCAGAGTCAGAGTCTCAGAGTCAGAGTCTCAGAGTCAGAGTCTCAGAGTCTCAGAGTCAGAGTCAGAGTCTCAGAGTCAGAGTCTCAGAGTCTCAGAGTCAGAGTCTCAGAGTCTCAGAGTCAGAGTCTCAGAGTCAGAATCTCAGAGTCAGAGTCTCAGAGTCAGAGTCTCAGAGTCTCAGAGTCAGAGTCTCAGAGTCAGAGTCTCAGAGTCAGAGTCTCAGAGTCAGAGTCTCAGAGTCAGAGTTTCAGAGTCAGAGTCTCAGAGTCAGAGTCTCAGAGTCAGAGTCTGAGTCTCAGAGTCAGAGTCTCAGAGTCAGAGTCTCAGAGTCAGAGTCAGAGTCTCAGAGTCAGAATCTCAGAGTCAGAGTCTCAGAGTCAGAGTCTCAGAGTCAGAGTCAGAGTCTCAGAGTCAGAGTCTCAGAGTCAGAATCTCAGAATTTCATGAAATAATTAAAAAAAAATGCGTGGGGCTCCGCGCAATTTCTATGTCTAGCCAGGTACAGCTAAGCAGCTGGGGGCTGGAATCCGCAGCGCAGGGATGCCCAAGCTTTCTGGGCACCCCCCGCTGCAAATTGCAGCCCGCAGCCGCCCCAGAAGATGGCGCGTTCATTGAAGCGCCATCCTCTGGCGCTGAACCCCGCTCTTCCAGCGGCCCTGGTGGCGGTGGCACGCTGGGTAATAAAGAGGTTAGGGCCAGCTTTGTATTATCAGCTGGCCCTAAGCCCGAAATTTATGGCGGTCACGCCAATATTAGACATGACCGCCATGAATTTCTATTAAATTGTTTTAAAAAAAACAACACAGAGAAATTTTTTTATTAGAAATAAAAAAAAAAGCCATTAGGGACTCCATCTTTAATTAAAAAAATCCTCTTCCGTCCGGTGCAGTCCAAAACGCGATGTCCTCTCTGCTCATCCCTGTGCATAGATATAGATGTCTATGCACAGGGAATGAGCAGACTGAGAACAATCTCAGCTCTGCTACATCAGGCAGCAGGCGGGCTCTAGGACCCTGGAGCTGCGGCAGCCAGCACACAGAGCAGACAGGACTCTTATCTGTGCGAGTTTCCCAGCGATTACTTGCAAAGTAAACGAGTCCAATGCAAATCAATGGCAAAACTAGGATTGCTTCAGGCTGAAGCTTCCGAGACACATCTGCGATTTGTAAATCTCACACTACTCGCTATTACTTGCTTCCCCATTCATTAACATTAGACTCGCTAGACTCGCAACGAGTAGCGAGTCCTGTGCTCGGACTCGCTAGAGTCAAGCGATTCCGAGTAATTTAGGATTCGCCCATCACTATTAAAGGCTCTTCTTTCAGACATCCGGTAACACAAGACCAATATGAAATTAAAGAAAAAATAGGGAGGGGGACAAGAGGCCCAATAGTGCCCTATCACTAGTGACACTTATGTGTGATGGTGGTGCTATGAAGCTGCTCACCTGGTCCAGTTGTGAACCCCACAAGTGGTTTGAAGGCGTTTTTGGAAACAATGTTCCTGCTGCTGCAGGACCTCCACCGACCACTGGATAGTGGTGTGAATCCAAGAAATGATGGGAGCGCTGGTGTGTCACAGTCCGCGCTGCTGTGGTATTGGATAAACTCACCAAAGAGCCAAGTGTATTTTCATCCTTTTTATTCCTCCTCTCTCCTACGCGTTTCAGCGCCACACCCGGCGCCTTCCTCAGGGATATATCCCTGAGGAAGGCGCTGGGTGTGGCGCTGAAACGCGTAGGAGAGAGGAGGAATAAAAAGGATGAAAATACACTTGGCTCTTTGGTGAGTTTATCCAATACCACAGCAGCGCGGACCGTGACACACCAGCACTCCCATCATTTCTTCAATATGAAATTAAGCATTTTTTGACATGCTCTTCTGATTTTGTTGTGTATTTGTTGGAGTGGTGTCTGTGTTCCTTATGGTATGTCGGTGAGACTACGTGGGACTATAAAACCAGGATTAACCAGCATCGACATTCCAAACCAGCGCAGATTCCGTATAATTGACAGTCTCCGTATGCAAAGACGGGGGGTGATAGGATACGCCTGTGTTAAAGAGACGAGAATGTGGACTACAAGATTTCACAGATTTTGTAGTATATTTTACATAATGGGATGGTGAATTTGGGTTCCTGTACTTATTATATTGGTTGAGATATTTTGGGATATTTCTGATATAAAAATATATGCCCTTTAAGTGATACTTCACACATCAAGGTATTTTAGTCTGTAAAGCTTTTTGGCTATTTTTATTGATGTATAAAATAATTTATATTGTGTAATATTGATTATTTTTCTTTTTTTCTTTTATCTTTTCACAGAAACCTTGGATTTAGGACAACAGATCATGTTTAAGAACTAAATAAACAAGCAGATAGAATTGGGTAGTGTTCAGACAACTCACCGATTACAGCCAAATTAAATCTAGCAATGCACTTGGCAGGATGTGGTCAGACCCCATTATATACTGCAGACACAGACGCACAGAACCACCCTCAACCTGCCACATATGGGGGAGGTGATTTTGCTATGCACGAGATGATCTGCACAGATAGGACGCCATTCACACTGATGTCAGCAGTGCAGAGTGTCTATATGCCACCCACTGGTCCCTAACACCAGACCAAATGGGTAGCCAGCATGATGCATCCACACCACTAGATGAATGACGCCCCATGGGGCCCAGCCACACCCTGCAAAGGGATAAAGAAGTGCAAAAGAAATTTTTTTTTATTTTATTTTTTTTATAAAAAAAATTTTTGTGTGAGGTATTGGTAGATGTATTGGCCAAGACACGTTAAGCTCATAATTCCCATCACGGATCCTCACACTTACGAGTCCCTATCAAAAATGTTAAAGAACTAAATAAACAAGCAGGTAGAATAAGGCAGTGTTCAGACAATCATGTTTCTCATTAGGTGCTTCAACATTTCCATTTCAGTGTGTGTTTTTATAAGATGATGAGGATGACTCTTCTTGTGCAGAATTAACTGTTTTGCCACTTTATTGTAATAAAAAAAGCATTTAATAAACTTATGTGTAGAGTCCGGTTACTTGGGATGTAATGCAGAGGGTGAGGGATATCAGTTCTGCAGTGTTTGGCTGGCATGTGGGGTATCTGTTGACTACAGTCCCCTAAAGTGTTGTGTGCCTAGGCATAACTTTGATTGTGCCCTGCTGTATAAGGGTCTGTGACCATACTGATGTCTCCGATGATCCCGCAGGCATAATCTGAGAAGACTCATATATTGCTTCTATTTGGCTTTAAATTGTTTGGTTGTGGCATTTTTAGCGTGGCCTTTCATCACTCTTATGAGTAGTGTAGTATATTATCAGCAGTTTGCACTGAGCACCGCTGTTTGTTTCCAGTTGCCGCGGTAACCAAGATGGCTGCAGTGCTATTTTGCATGCACGCGATTTGAACACGATGAGATTGTGTCATCTTTTGTTTAGGGTTCCTGTGGTAACAAAAATGGCCGCCGAGATTCCCGCTGCACTATTGCGCATGGGCGGGATTCTATTATTTATTTATTTTATTATTAAATATTTATATAGCACCATTAGGTTCTATGGCGCTTTACATGTGTAAGGGCAGACGACGACAAGAACGTAAAATGACGACAGTTGAATCATACAGGTACAATAGGGCAGAGGATCCTGTCCACGAGGGCTCACAGTCTATAGGGGATGGGTGAGGAGACAGTAGGAAGGGGAGAGGTGAGGGTGAGGTGGTGCAGTGGATAGGTCTCAGTGTCGGCTGTAAGCTTGAAGGAAGAGGTAGGTTTTGAGGTTTTTCTTGAAGATTCCCAGGGTAGGGGAGTGTCTGATGTGGTGTGGAAGAGAGTTCCAGAGTATGGCGGATGCACGAGAGAAGTCTTGTATGTGTTTGTGCAAGGAGGAAATGCGAGGGAAGAATAAAAGGAGCTCTTAAGAGGAGCACAGATTGCGTGTGGGGAGGTATCAGGAGACCAGGTCAGAGGTGTAAGGAGGGGACAGGTTTTGTATGGCCTTGAATGTCAGGGTTAGGGTTTTGAACCAGGATCTCTGGGAGGTGAGGAGCCAGTGAAGGACTGGGCAGAGTGGGGAGACAGGGGAGTAGCGGGGAGATAGGTGGATGAGTATTTGAGTAATTGAGGATGAGCCGGAGAGGTGTGAGGGAGGTAACAGGGAGGCTGGTGAGCAGGAGGTTGCAGTAGTCGAGGTGGGAGATGATGCGGAAGGATGGTCAAGGAAAGAGGGGATTCGGGTAATGTTTTTGAGCTGGAGTCGGAAGGCAGTGACGAGTGCTCGGATGTGGGGCTTGAAGGAGAGCAAAGAGTCGAGGATTACCCCGAGGCACTTGGCGTGGGGGGCAGGTGAGAGTGTGTAGTCATTGACAGTGATGGATAAGTAGGGAAGAGGGTGAGAGTGATTGGGGGGAAGACGATGAACTCAGGCTTGTCCATGTTGATCTTGAGGAAGTGAGCGGAAAAAAAGAAGGAGATGGGGACAGGCATTGTGGAATATTGGATAGTAGGGAGGAGATGTCGGGTCCGGACAGGTAGAGCTGGGTGTCGTCGTCGTAGAGGTGGTATTGGAGGCCGTGGAACTCAATGAGTTGGCCTAGGCCAAGAATGTAAATGGAGAAGAGTAGAGGTCCCAAGACGGAGCCTTGGGGAACTCCAACAGATAGGGGATAGGGCGAGGAGGAGGTGTGGGAGTGGGTGACGATTCTATCATGTCGAGATTGAGTCATCATCATTGTGGACTGTGCGTTTTATACAACACCAAACTACACTGCTATGGTATGTGTGAGCCCCATGTTTGAGATCATGGAAGTGTACTCATTTCCTCTATCACAGGTGCAATATTTATTTAATCTATGATTAATTATAATTACTATGGTCATATTTTAAGAAATTGGTGATTTATTTTTAGCTGTGGCTGATCTTAGTATCTTACTTGTATTAATGAACCCCATTGTTATATGTATATGACAATATACACTGTTTACACTGTAATGTTTTATTGATTATGTTTGATTGATGTAAATGATTACCCCATGTGGGGTTCTATATAGCTATGCACTTTTGACTCAGACTGTACTGCTTGACAAAGGCTTTAAGTGAGCTGAAACGTTGCGGTCCTGGTAATAAATTCACCATTGTACACTTTTGAAGGAAGTGCTGCCATCCATCTTTTCAACTATGTTCTGTGTATTCATGGTAGGAGGGCTTGCACCCGAAATACTGTGTTGGATGTGCTGTTCCAATTTTTGTCATTATTTCCTGTAAATAAATATATTTCCTGTTTTTATCCTATTTTTTTTTAGCACAATTTACTATTATTTGTACATCTTGTGGTTGTCCTGATGAAGACGTTTTTAACTCTTAAACACGTAGAATAAACTGCCCAATGAGTTTTTAAGAATTTTATTGATTTCATTGCATCATTTGAACAGGAGCTCGGTCCTATACCTTTTTCTTTTGTGTACAAATTCATGGATTTGCTATGCAGGGGAGACCGCTGCATACCGCCGATCCTGGATATCTCTGATATCATATGTGCTATAAGTAGTTTGGACAAATCACAACTGGCCCAGGTCAGCCTGTTTCATTACTAAGATTATTGTCATTACACAGATAAACACTATTGTGCACCCTTGTTCCCCTCCAGCATTTAATCCTTGTCAACCCCCAACCTTGTCATTTTTAGAAGGGAGGATGCTCTCAGAGTCCCTTGCCCAAGAGTGGTTGGTGTAAGCAGGCCTCCTTTGATGAGCAATGTACCCAGGGCTAGGTTGTGGACTTCTTCCAGTGGAGGGGCTACGGCTTCATATCCGGAGAGGGCACTGGTCACCATTGCTATGTGAAGAGCTCATCCCTGCAGCTTGACAAACTGCATTCCTGATTCCACACTCTCTATTTTATGTTGGGGAGGTGGTTAACTTCTTGATATTAAAGTGCCGCAAGCAGTGGTTTGCAGTGGGGATAAATTGGGCCGCCTCCACAGGATGTCAAAGAGTGGGAGCAGGAGGCCGATATGGAGAACATTGAAGTGTCAGCTGTGCACAAAAACAAAAGAGGGGACTCAGCCAGCTGTGGCCAGAGGGTGTAGAGTGCCCATCAGGGTTGGACAAGTTCCTCTTGTGTGTGTTAAAGGGGGTGGCATCTCATAACTCTTCTGCACCTGATTGGGTGTGCTGTGGGGCACGTGGTAGTGGAGAATGCCCCTGGATGAGTAGCCCCTGTAACCCTCCTGAGACCAGCCCTGAGCAGCCTAGGGTATGAAACCAACTTTCTGGACAGAGTACCTTGAAGTCCGCGCTGCTGCCACAAAGGATATAAAGAACCAGAAACACCGGGATGTCTGGGTATGGTGATGACTAGTTTATTTTCCAACGCGTTTCAGAGCCACATACCGAGCTCCTTCCTCAGGGAACAGGGATGGTCCATCCCAGGGTGCGGGGAAAGAGCTGTGGTGACAGTGGGAGGCTTTCCAAAAGGCCTCTGATTAAAAGGACTAATTGTAAAAAGTCCTGTTGTTGGGTTGCTGACCATGATGTTAACAGGGGCCCATTGGAAGAATACTCCTGCTGGAACCTTGCATCATGCATGATGGAAAGTTCAAATCTAATATTCTAATAACCCTGCCGTTTGTCCTGGAGTTGCCCTGTTGGCCGGGTAAGTAATGTTTGGATTTTCTGACAAGGGCGAGGAACATTTTTTTTTGCCTTGTGGCCAGATAGACCTAATTTTATTTTTTCCCTTCCCTAGTTTGCACCTGTTGTGCTTCCCTTGCTGAATTGGCAGGACTGCAGTATTTGGGAACACCTCAAAGCCCTAAATGAATATGTACCTAATGGATTGTGCCCCATTATGTTGATGACCTGTGACTGCATTTTAATGGACTCTGCAAATCCTTGTGGGACTTGCTAGGTCTTATGGACTTTTGAGGGAAATGCTAAAAATTGGAGGACCCAATGTGGTAGCCGAATCATTTGTTTGCAATGTTTAAGAACTGTGCACGGTGAAAGGACTCTCTTATATGCTAAGGCTCTATGTGTTGTGCTACTGCCCTAATCAAAGAATGGAATCCAATGCTTATGCGAACCTCTTTGGACTTTGTGCTCCTGTTGGCCTATTGGCCTGTTGTTTTATGAAAAATGGTCTTAGACTCTGTCTGGTGAGAACAGGGTCAGGACAACCCAAAGAAAATAGGAAAAGATTTTATAATGTTTTACCTATGTTTTATATGCAGTTGTATGCAAGATGTCTTCGAGGTGTCCACGCTGGCTGAGGATGGCCATTGTTAAAGAGGAGAGGTATGCAGGGGGTGTCCAGTACTCCCATGAAGTCTTTTTTCCCCTGAAGACATCACTGTTACTGTGTGTTTATATAAATATATATAAATATATACTAGCTGTGAGCCCGATTCTAAAGAATCGGGTAGTCTAGAATCCATATATAGTTTATTTACTAATATTTAGGGGAGTGCGGTGAAATTAATTGTGTGTATACAGGTGGCTCAGTGGGTAGCACAGTATACGGTGGCTCAGTGGTTAGCACTGCGCGGTGGTTTAGTGGTTAGCAAAGTATGGTCGCTCAGTGTTTAGCAGTGTACGGTGGCTCAGTGGTTAGCGCTGTATACGGTGGGTTAGTAGTTAGCAGGGAGTATGGTGGGTCAGTAGTTAGCAGAGTATACGATGAATCAGTGGTTAGCACTGCGCGGTGGCTCAGTGGTTAGCACTGCGCGGTGGCTCAGTGGTTAGCACTGCGCGGTGGCTCAGTGGTTAGCACTGCGCGGTGGCTCAGTGGTTTAGCACTGCGCGGTGGCTCAGTGGTTAGCAGTGAGTGCGGTGGGCCGAGTGGTCAGCGCAGTGCGGCGGGCAGAGTGGTCAGCGCAGTGCAGCGGGCAGAGTGGTTAGCGCAGTGCGGTGGGCAGAGTGGTCAGCAGAGGACAGAGGCACTCTGCCTGTCATATTTACCAGCGGGTCATCGTCTTCCCCGCCACGGCATTTTCACTCCGCCGTCCCCAGCATCTTGGCTCCACTCATGCAGAGCATTGCTCCTGTGCTGCCTCCTCTCTGAAGAGCATTGCTCCTGTGCAGCCTCCTCTCTGCAGAGCATTGCTCCTGTGCAGCCTCCCCTCATTCAGAGCAATGCTCCTGTGCAGCCACCTCTGTGCAGAGCATTGCTCCTGTGCAGCCTCCTCTCTGCAGAGCATTGCTCCTGTGCAGCCTCCTCTCTGCAGAGCATTGCTCCTGTGCAGCCTCCTCTCTGCAGAGCATTGTTCCTGTGCAGCCTCTTCTCTGCAGAGCAATGCTCCTGTGCAGACTCCTCTCTGCAGAGCATTGCTCCTGTGCAGCCTCCTCTCTGCAGAGCATTGTTCCTGTGCAGCCTCCTCTTTGCAGAGCATTGCTCCTGTGCAGCCTCCTTACTGTAGAGCATTGCTCCTGTGCAGCCTCCCCTCATGCAGAGCAATGCTCCTGTGCAGCCTCCTCTGTGCAGAGCATTGCTCCTGTGCAGCCTCCTCTCTGCAGAGCATTGCTCCTGTGCATCCTCCTTACTGTAGAGCATTGCTCCTGTGCAGCCTCCTCTCTGCAGAGTATTGCTCCTGTGCAGCCTCCTTACTGTAGAGCATTGCTCCTGTGCAGCCTCCTCTCTGCATCGTATTGCTCCTGTGCAGCCTCCTCTCTGCAGAGCATTGCTCCTGTGCAGCTTCCTCTCTGCAGAGCATTGCTCCTGTGCAGCCTCCTCACTGCAGAGCATTGATAAATGTAGAAGAAAGCCCATTGGACGAATTAACCTATTTCTGCATTTACATTAAATTTAAGATTACTTGGTACTAAAGAACAGGAGAGGTACTGGCTTATTCTGATTTCAAGTAAGCTGAGCGGCAGTACTCAATGTCAATCAGCAGCGGCAAAAGCAAACAAGATTTTAGGGTGTATTAAAAGAGAGATAGAACATTGTTACCCTTCTATAAATCACTTGTAAGGCCACATCTAGAATATGGGATCTAGTTTTTGTGTCCACGCTTTAAACACCATATTCAGAAGTGAGAGTTAGTTATGAGAGGTTGGGAAAGTTGGGCTTGTTTAGTTTACAAAAGGATGTCATAGATGAGATCTCATTTGGTCAATACAAAGGACTGGCACATGACTTAGGCTGGCTTCACACTACGTTTTCTTCCTGTTCGTGGGGATCTTGGTTTTTGCAGGACCCCACATACAGAAATGGTCAGCACTGGTCTGGCAACTCTGGATGCCATTTCTCTGTCCGAGTCCGGGATCTGGACCCAGAAAGAACAGGGGGAAGCCGAGCCAGACAAGTGCTGTCGGCGCTGTCCACTTTCACTTTAGCAGTATATCTATATATACTGATAAAGTGAAATTAAGTCAATGGATGGTTAAAAATAAAAAAATAATAAATTCTCACCTATCCGCCAACTCCGAGTGTGAATTTATCTCTGAAGGCAAAAGGACCTGTGCATCAGCTGACCGGGAAGGGGCGGGGCAACCCGATCAGCTGCTATGTCATATTATTATTATTATTATTATTATTTATTTATATAGCGCCATTATATTCCATGGCGCTTTACATGCTAAAAAGGGCAGACTACGACAAGTAACATAGTAACAATACAAGTAACAATAAATGTTGACAATTCGGTTGAACAGAAACAAGAGGGGGGAAATCTTTAAAACCGTGCTGATGTGGTCATGTCACCCATCAGCTGATTGGGCTGCCCCGCCCCTTCCCGGTCAGCTGATGCACAGGTCCTTTTCGGAGATGAATTCATCGCGAGACACTCGGAGTGGGCGGATAGGTGAGTAATTTTTTATTTTTTATTTAACCATCCATTGACTTAACTTTACTTTGGCAGTGTATGTAGATACACTGCTAAAGTGAAATTACACACATGTACCACGGGTATAGAGCAGTGCTCTTGTTCTGAGCATGCTCTGTACCCTGGAACCGGATCCGGGAAACGATTCTGTTTTTTTCCCGAATCCGGCTCCATAGGCCCCCATGTTAAGTGTTGCAGACCGGACCGGATTCGTTTCTGTCTGCTTTTGTCACCGGAGCCCAAAAACCATGTGGACTTCGTTTTTGGGACCAGTGAAAAACAGGACAGAATCGAATCTGGGACCGAATACACAAAACCGGATGGCTACATGTGGCCAATTTGGCACCATAGGGATACATGGGAGGCAAAAATGATCCTGTTTTGTTTGTTTCAAAAACGAACAGAACAGGATCACAAAAAACGTAGTGTGAAGCCAGCCTAAGTCTTTCAACAGTCTATACAAAGAACCAGGAGTTAATCGCTAGGAGTTGAAGAAAGGAGCCTAAAGCAGCTAAATAGTAAAAGGTTGCTTACTGTTAGATCAGTTAAACTATGGAATGCCCTACCATTAGAGGTAGTAAGGGTTGATATTTTAACAGTTTTTTTTTAAAAAGGACTGGATGCATTGTGAGTTATAGATAACTTAGTGATAAATAATGTATATGTGGAGCCCACTGGGACGGGGTACTCGGTGCCGGACCGGGGTGCTGCTGGGGGACGTCATGGCGGTCCTGGTCCGGACCGTGTCCCGGGCCCACACAATAAAATGGGGGTTATTTACAGGGGATTTGTCAGTCGTGACGCCACCCACTATGTGCGGCCAGTGATGGGGCCGCCGCTGCTGCAGAACCTCCGGGGATGATGGGATAGCAGCTTGGATGAAATAGTTCCAGTGGGTAGAACTGGGTTCCCCGGGGCAGGGATGATAGTAGTAGTAAAAGTCTGTTATGGTGGTTATTGATGCTGCAGGAGAGTAGGGGTAGCAGTAGAGATGATGAGAGTGGAGGCAATGGCAGTTTATGAGGGAAAATGGGGCTTCAGCATAAGGATCACACACACTCACGGTTTCTGTAGTTTTCCAAGTGTTTACTTGCAGATGGTATAACACAGTATTGTCCACGGAGTCTGTACCGGGTTGCTCCCACCCTGACTGGGTCCTTGGCTTCCTACTTATGCGCTGTGTGTGGCCCTGCTGCTGCCTGTAGCTGAACTGCTGGCCCTGTCTCTTCCCACGGGTACCAATCTGCTAGGCAACTTGAGTCCTCTGTGTCACTGACCCCTCCGTGTTGCTTTGCTATGGTACAGTGAAGATGGTGGACCTTCACTATCCCGGTATTTACTGTCCTGTCTGTCTCAGGCACAGCCTCAGATCCGGTATCCGTCCTAAGGGCCTCTCCGGGGTTAAGTTTGGGGTAACTTCTTATCCCGGGGATGTTCCTCTGTTCCTCTGACTCCTTTCCTCAGACCTCTCAGGACCTCCACTTCCACTTGACTCTGCTCCTGCTCCAGACTTAAACTAAACTGAACTCAACTCCAGACTAAACTAAACTCCAATCTCACTAACTGTCACTGTCACTCTGAGGTAAATAACATTAGCTCCTCCCACTAGTGCAGGTGCCACCTAAGCTCTTCCCATTTTCTAGTGTAGTGTTGTGTGGGGAGTAAACCAGTGTTGATGTTTCTGTGGCACATTAACCCTTGGGGTGCCACCAGGCCCGGACTGGCCATAGGGCATACCGGGAGTTTGCCCGGTGGGCCGGAGGGAAATTGGGCTGTTGCGGCTGCACTTTGCCTTTAAGAGGTCGCCGGGGCCCCTTTATATCTTTCTGCGGCCGCCGGTCGGGAACAGCCAGGGAGCTGCACATAGCCGCAGCCGGAGAGGTGTTTCCGGCGGGGAGCTTCCTTCCTGCTTTGCTTCTGGAGGGAGGAGTATGTCAGCTCAACTCCTCAGCGGCTCCAGCTGCTGGATGCCTCTCTGCTCCCTGACCCTGTTGTAGATGCTGCTGAGCAGGGGGGCCCGTGCACTTTCTACACTGGCTGGTACCAGGCACCTTCCCATGCCTCTCCTTCAAGTCCGGCTTCATCTCCAGCGTGGGCTCCTTCATCTTGGCAGTAAGATGAGATATTAGGCTCCGGGGCCAGAGGTTATGCACAGTGACACTGAGATGTCAGGATTGTGTCTTGTGGCTGCGGTCTCCGTCTGAGGCACAGAGGATTTATGGCAACTGCTTTAACTTTCACTGGGAGATGCCCGATCTGTGGAATCTCAAGCAGATGCCATAAAGCAGCAGCGGCCATAAATCCTATAAATCCCACACACAGAGCGACCACAGAGTCCTGCACTAGATAGGTAACTGTGACCTGGGCAGCAGAACAGCACTGACAGCAGCATGTGTCTCCCTCCCTCTCTATGTATAGTTGTGTGTGTATGTACTATATATGTGTGTACATACTGTATGTGTTTGTGTGTATATATACTATATGTTTGTGTACATATGGATGTGTGTATATATATATAATATATATGCACACACATCAATTTGTACACACACATACATTATATACACACACATATCCACATGCACACACACAGTGTGTGTGTGTATATATATATATATATATATATATATATATATATAATTATAATATATACATACACACACACTGTGTGTGTGCATGTGGATATGTGTGTGTGTATATATACTATATGTTTGCGTACATATGGACGTGTGTGTATATAATGTATGTGTGTGTACAAATTGATGTGTGTGCATATATATTATATATATATACACACATCCATATGTACACACACATACATTATATATATATATAAACATCCATATGTATACACACACATATCCGTATGTACACACACAGTGTGTGTGTGTTATATATATTATATATATATATATATATATATATAACACACCGTGTGTACATATGGGTGTGTGTGTATATATATGTTTGTGTACATATGGATATGTGTGTGTATATATACTATATGTTTGTGTACATATGGATGTGTGTTATATATATATATATATAATGGATGTGTGTGCATATATAAACATTGTGTGTATACATACCGTGTGTACATACAGATGTGTGTAGTGTGTGTATATAATGTATGTATAATGTACTGTATGTGTGTACATACGGATGTGTGTATATATAATGTATTTATGTACATACTAGATGGCGGCCCGATTCTAAAGAATCGGGTAGTCTAGAATCCATATATAGTTTATTTACTAATAGTTACGGGAGTGCGGTGAAATGAATTGTGTGTATACAGGTGGCTCAGTGGGTAGCACTGCGCGGTAGCTCAGTGGTTAGCAGTGAGTGCGGTGGCTCAGTGGTTAACAGTGAGTGCGGTGAGATATGTCAGCGCAGCAGCGTGGGCAGAGTGGTCAGCACAGCGGCATGGGCAGAGTGGTCAGCGCAGCGGCGTGGGCAGAGTGGTCAGCGCAGCGGCATGAGCAGAGTGGTCAGCGCAGTGGCGTAGGCAGAGTGGTCAGCGCAGCGGCATGAGCAGAGTGGTCAGCGCAGCGGCGTAGGCAGAGTGGTCAGCGCAGCGGCGTGGGCAGAGTGGTCAGCGCAGCGGCGTGGGCAGAGTGGTCAGCGCAGCGGCGTGGGCAGAGTGGTCAGCGCAGCACCGTGGGCAGAGTGGTCAGCATACACACACACACACATACACACACTCCGCTATACTTACCACCGGCCCTGCGTCTTCCCCGCCGCCTGGATCCTGAGTCGACATGTCGCTGCCCCCGGACAACTGGATCCAATATGGCGTCTGGAAAGTCTGGCGAGACTTTCCGGACGCCATCTTGGACAAAGTATGTCGGCAGCCCCGGACGACTGGATCCAATATGGCGTCCGGGAAGTTTGGTGAGACTTCTTGGACGCTATATTGGATCCAGTAGTTCGGGGTCGGCGACATGTCGACTGAGGATCCAGGCGGCGGACGCAGGGCCGGTGGTAAGTATAGCGGAGTATGTGTGTGTGTGTACAAAGTGACGGAAGTGCCTACATACACACACATATATACACATACTGTACATTGCATATAGAGGGGTGAGGAGAGCGGAGGCTGGAGGGGTGAGGAGAGCGGAGGCGGGAGGGGTGAGGAGAGCGGAGGCGGGAGGGGTGAGGAGAGCGGAGGCTGGGGGGGTGAGGAGAGCAGAGGCTGGAGGGTGAGGACAGGGGAGGCTGGAAGGCAGAGGACAGGGGAGGCTGGAGGGCAGAGGACAGGGGAGGCTGGAGTGCAGAGGAGGGCAGAGGACAGGGGAGGCTGGAGGGCAGAGGACGGGGAGGCTGGAGGGCAGAGGAGGGCAGAGGACAGGGGGGCTGGAGGACAGAGGACAGGGGGGGCTGGAGGGCAGAGGACAGGGGGGGCTGGAGGACAGAGGACAGGGGGGCAACCTTGCTATTGTCTGCAGCCGCGGTGTGGAGCCGTGTTGCAGTGATGAGCGCAGCATTTCCCCTTCCTTCCTCCCCGGTACCTCCTCCTCCTCCCGCAGCCGCTCCTGCGATGTGTACCACCGGCGCCTCACTGATGCTCTGTCTCCGCCGCCAGTGTCACCAGCGCCGGTATGGGGGGGAGCAAGGTATGCAGGGGCAGCATGGGGCAGCAGGGTGTGCGGGGGCACCATGGGGCAGCAGGGTGTGCGGGGGGGCAGCAGGGTGTGTGAGGGCACGGGTGTGTGGCGGCTTGCGGTGGGCGCTAAAGCGCCACCGCTCGTCGCCATCTTGGATCACCCTGAGCGGTGTAGTGCCGAAGCCACTTCCGTGTGTGACGTCATTTTTGTGCCTTGAAGACGGAAGTGGCTTCGGCTTTTATATAATAGATGGATGTGTGTGTACATATGGATGTGTGTGTGTACATACAAAGTATGTGTGTACATATGGCTGTGTGTGTGTACACTGCATAGTACCACTTCTGTCCTGTATACTGGGTGTAATTCTCAGTATCTGTATTATTCTGTATATATACACTGCACAGCACCACTTCTCCTGTCCTGTATACTGGGTGTAATCCTCAGTATCTGTATTATTCTGTATATATACACTGCACAGCACCACTTCTCCTGTCCTGTATACTGGGTGTAATCCTCAGTATCTGTATTATTCTGTATATACACTGCACAGTACCACTTCTGTCCTGTATACTGGGTGTAATTCTCAGTATCTGTATTATGCTGTATATATACACTGCACAGTACCACTTCTCCTGTCCTTTATATTGGGTGTAATCCTCAGTATCTGTATTATTCTGTATATATACACTGCACAGTACCACTTCTCCTGTCCTCTATACTGGGTGTAATCCTCAGTATCTGTATTATTCTGTATATATACACTGCACAGTACCACTTCTCCTGTCCTGTATACTGGGTGTAATCCTCAAGATCTGTATTATTCTGTATATATACACTGCACAGTACCACTTCTCCTGTCCTGTATACTGGGTGTAATCCTCAGTATCTGTATTATTCTGTATATATACACTGTACAGTACCACTTCTCCTGTCCTGTATATAGGGAGTAATCCTTAGTATCTGTATTATTCTGTATATATACACTGCACAATATCACTTCTCCTGTCCTGTATACTGGGTGTAATCCTCAGTATCTGTATTATTCTGTATATATACACTGCACAAGTACCACTTCTCCTGTCCTTATACTGGGTGTAATCCTCAGTGTCTGTATTATTCTGTATATATACACTGCACAGTACCACTTCTCCTGTCCTGTATACTGGGTGTAATCTTCAGTATCTGTATTATTCTGTATATATACACTGCACAGCACCACTTCTCCTGTCCTGTATACTGGGTGTAATCCTCAGGATCTGTGTTATTCTGTATATACACTGCACAGTACCACTTCTCCTGTCCTGTATACTGGGTGTAATCCTTAGTATCTATTATTCTGTATATATACACTGCACAGTACCACTTCTCCTGTCCTGTATACTGGGTGTAATCCTCAGTATCTGTATTATTCTGTATATATACACTGAACAGTACCACTTCTCCTGTCCTGTATACTGGGTGTAATCCTCAGTGTCTGTATTATTATGTATATAATACAACTGCACAGTATCACTTCTCCTGTCCATGTATACTGGGTGTTAATCCTCAGTATCTGTATTATTCTGTATATACACACTGCACAGTACCACTTCTCCTGTCCTGTATACTGGGTGTAATCTTCAGTATCTGTATTATTCTGTATATATACACTGCACAGCACCACTTCTCCTGTCCTCTATACTGGGTGTACGGTAATCCTCAGTGTCTGTATTATTCTGTATATATACACTGCACAGTACCACTTCTCCTGTCCTGTATACTGGGTGTAATCTTCAGTATCTGTATTATTCTGTATATATACACTGCACAGCACCACTTCTCCTGTCCTGTATACTGGGTGTAATCCTCAGGATCTGTGTTATTCTGTATATACACTGCACAGTACCACTTCTCCTGTCCTGTATACTGGGTGTAATCCTTAGTATCTATTATTCTGTATATCTACACTGCACAGTACCACTTCTCCTGTCCTGTATACTGGGTGTAATCCTCAGTATCTGTATTATTCTGTATATATACACTGCACAGTACCACTTCTCCTGTCCTGTATACTGGGTGTAATCCTCAGTGTCTGTATTATTATGTATATATACACTGCACAGTATCACTTCTCCTGTCCTGTATACTGGGTGTAATCCTCAGTATCTGTATTATTCTGTATATACACACTGCACAGTACCACTTCTCCTGTCCTGTATACTGGGTGTAATCTTCAGTATCTGTATTATTCTGTATATATACACTGCACAGCACCACTTCTCCTGTCCTGTATACTGGGTGTAATCCTCAGGATCTGTGTTATACTGTATATACACTGCACAGTACCACTTCTCCTGTCCTGTATACTGGGTGTAATCCTCAGTATCTGTATTATTCTTTATATATACACTGCACAGTACCACTTCTCCTGTCCTGTATACTGGGTGTAATTCTCAGTATCTGTATTATTCTGTATATATACACTGCACAGTACCACTTCTCCTGACCTGTATACTGAGAGTTGGTATTGGATTTTCAGCATTTAAATGTTGCTTAAATTGATTATCCTCAATATGGAGTCATCGCTTCTCTTCTGTATAGGTGATGATTTGCCCTTCACTGTGAATCTGACAGCTGGGACCCAACAATCCTGAGAAACATGCCTGTGAAGAGTAACATGTGAATGGAGCTGTGGTTGATTTCCCTCTGCCCCGCCATTCACATGTGGCTCTTCAGATAACTCCTTTAAGAAAGTGATGAGACCACGCCAAAGTAAAAGCATAATTCACGGATCGGGGCTGATGGGTGATATAGTATGTGGGCTGGTGTTTTTTTTTCTCCAGGGCTGCTTTTTGGTCCCAGTCCGGCCCTGGGTGCCACATATAATGATGGAGAAAGGTTAAACTTGATAGACCTACCATATTTTTCGGACTATAAGACGACTGGACTATAAAACGCACCAAAATTTTAGAGTAGAAAAATAGGGGAAAAAAATTATGTAAATAATGTGGTTATAGTTAACTGTTAGAGCGAATCTGCTGCTGTCACGGTTATGCCATATGAAAAAATAATACCGCGGTATTAAGAAGCGCTAAGGCCCTGGGTGTTAGTAGTAATACACACCTTTATTAAGCTTCCACACTCTCCTATGCAATGCATTTCGATAGACCAGCTATCTTCCTCAAGCAATCATGCAATGATAGCTGGTCTATCGAAACGCATCGCATAGGAGAGTGTGGAAGCTTAATAAAGGTGTGTATTACTACTAATACCCAGTGTCTTAGTGCTTCTTAATACTGTGGTATATATTTTTCATTTGGAATATTCAACCATTGTGAGCGGTGAAGCTGTTCTGGGCAGAGAGGACCTGCGATGATGTCACAAGTATACACCCATCTGGTCACATGATCGCATCACAGGACGACGCCTCCCGAAGTAGGAAGCGATGTTAAACAGAGAAGTGCAGTGTATCCCCTGGTCTAATCTCTCACCTTAGTTGTGCAGGGCGGTGCACAACAGACACAGGTGAGAAACTCTATGATAGAGCCCGTTAACAATTGTTAAAGAGATCTTCACTTAGCACGCCATATCTTCTTTTTGTTTGCTGTCACTGTTATGGGAGTAATGTTCCCATCCCTGGCCCCATCCGGGTAATATATGTCCCCCATCCTGGATATAGCTATAGAGATATTGCACACCCACATCACTGTAAAAATGTAAAAATGGAGGAACAAAAGTAATAAAGAAATAAAGAGTTTTTGACACTAGTTGGAGTTTCCAGCCAATGGGTGGCTGACATTGCAGGTAATTCTCAGGAGATAGGTGGAATGAAAGTGTGGTTTAACCCTTTCCAATCAGGGCTGGCTCCTGAGGGGTGAGGAGGATGGGAGTAGTAGTGGGTGTGATGGGGCCGGAGAAAAGGAGGCACACAAGACAGTCTCTGAGTTCTTTATCTTTACTGTATATATTGCAAAAGGTCTAGGATACAAGCACCAACAGGCTTGTGGTCCAGTCAGTCTGGGAAGAACTGACGTCCACTCTTCTAGGTGAGATATAAGGCCTTCTTGCTGATGTTCTCTGGTTAAAGTTTATAGGGGTTTGCAAGCACTCCTGAATTCCCTTCTTTAGCTATGGGTACCTCCAGCCAGGCAGGCAATGTGGACCCTATTAGCCGTTGTGTCCTCTAACATCTTTCTGGCACTCTTTGTCAATGTGCCTCAGAAAGTCCCACTTGAGTGTGGCTACAGGGCATAAAACCCAGCAACCTCAAGTTTCTGTTACCAGGTCTTGAAAAGCTGGCAACCTAGGGCCTGGAATCCTGTACTGCAGCTCGTCCATCATAATGGCCTCCTGGCCTCCTTCTGACTGACTTCTCCTCTTGCCTACCTCTAGCCTCCCTATCTTAATTCCTCCCTTCAACCAGAAACTGGGAACTTGCCCATTGGGGCCTTTTCAGTTCTCAGATTCCTGGTTGAAGTTCGGACAGTGTTCAGACTTCCAGCAGAGGGTGACTCAGTTGTTCCCAGACATGGTATTACAATCAATGTACATGAATTACCATTTGTGGCCGCTAGACCGCATGCGCGCCACATGTGGCTTAAAGGATTCCCTTGGAATGTGTCTTTAGGCTGCTCTGCAATATTAGCCTGTGAGCAAAACCCCCTTGGGAAAGACAGTAAAAGGTTTTACAAAATAAAAATGCCCATATCTTTGGAACTTAGATTAAAAAAAATAAATCATCATACTCAGTGGACCAGAGGGACGAAATCGAGAGCAAAAACTGAGCACTTTTGACTTAGTGACATGTCCTCTTTAAGACTACTGTATGATATGCCAGTCTTAATGAATCCAGAGGCATGGGAGAGCTAAAAGAAACCAGGTGTACCTGAGCTCAGTATGAGGATAAGCAGGATGGCAATACTGTAAACATATCTAGCATTTTACTAGAAGCTCAGCGGATTATGAGTCAAAGCGAAATAAAGCCCAAGTAACAGCACACTTCACTGTCGACTTGCATGTTTCTACCTGTTAATCTGATATATACTCTTACTACCTCCTTTCCCTCCCTCCCTTAGTTTATTTGGAGTGATATGAAGCTTAATCTCTACATTGATGCCAACAGGAAGCCAAATCCTTGTACAAACACTTGACATATGCCAGCCGCGAGCCAGTGCCAGACCTGCATACATTAATGCCCTACCTAACAGTTCATTTCCAAGCTTATGAATGAGAATACCAGGTGGGCCTCTCCTTGCATGTTTTGTTTATCCAGTTAATAGGTGTGACTCTGTAATTGCTGCAGAAAACAGCACATCAGGAATCAAGTGTAACTTCAAGGCCAACACTGCCCCCCTCTGGACAAGTGAAAAGTTGAAATTAGTTTTTGAAATAAGCAACATTTTAATAGATGTATGCCTGTGTTCTCAAGATATTGAGATGAATGTATGTAAAATGCTATTGGTGTCAAATCATTTAACCCCTTCAAGACATTGCAATTGGACACCGACTATAAAACTATGATTTTGCCTTTTTCATTATTGAGTTCCTAGAATTAAATAAATGTTTCATTTTACTCTTGCAGCCAAATTATTTCTTGCTTTTTTTCTTGAAGAGTTAAAATTTTAATATCCCCTATTGGGAGAAAATATAATACTGTGCATATAATGATTTTCCTTTTTTTTTTGGGTGGAGAGGCATTGTTTCTATTCTCATTTCTTTTTTTGTATTGGCTACTACAGTATTACCTTGATTTGCGAGTAACTTTATTTGCAAACTTTTTGAAAGACGAGCTACCATTTTTGAAAAATTGTCACTTGCTTAACGAGCAATGATTTGGATTACAAGCATTTGGCTGCCGGCTCTGCGCATTCTGGACAGAAAAATGACCCTGGTTGCTGCAGTAAGGATGGATTGGAGAGGTGAATGTTTGATTAGAGGGACACTATTCAGTAAAAGGTTGCAGTAGACCAGACAAGAATGAATAAGAGCAACAGTAAGAGTTTTTGTAGTTTCGAAAGTGACATACGGTTAGATATGTTTTTAAGGTGAAGGGGAACATGAGCTGCTGAGTGATTGGATATAGGGGATAAAGGAAAGTTCAGTGTCAAATATGACCCCAAGACAATGAGCCTGCTGCCTGGAAGTTATGATTCATCCATCAAAGGTAATTGAGATGTCAGGTGTCGGTCAGCTAGTAGTGGGAGGAAACACTAGGAAATCAGTTTTGGAGAGATTCAGTTTGAAAAAGAGGAGGACATGATGTGAGAGATAGCAGACAGACAGTCCTTTGTATTTTGAAGTAAGGGGTGATGTCAGGAGATGATGTGTATATTTGGGTGTTATCAGCATAGAGATGGTACTGAAAACCAAATCTACTGATGGTTTTACAATTGGGGCAGTGCACAGAGAGCAAAAAGGAGGCGGACCAGTACTGAACCCTGAGGAACCCCGACAGTGAGAGGAAGAGGAGCCGGCAAAAGATACTGTGAAGGAACGGTCAGAGAGGTAGGAGGAGAACCAGGAAAGAGCGGTGTCCTTGAGGCTGAATGAGCAGAGCATGGCCAGGAGGAGCTGGTGATCCTCAGTTCTGAAAGCAGCAGAGAGTTGTAAGAGAAACTGCAAGGAGTAGTGGCCATTGGCTTTCGCTGTTAGAAGGTCATTAGAGACTTTGGTGAGGTCAGTTTCAGAATCCAGATTGTAAAGAAGTGAGGAGACAGTGATCTGAAAGATAACAGATAAGATGGGAGTGAACCAAGTGTTCTAAGGGGTATTTCACAGACAGCAATGTTCCAGTGATCCCGACAACGACCAGGATTGCTGGAACATTGCTGCGTGGTCACTGGGGAGCTGTCAAACAGGCAGATCTCCTCAGCAACCAGGGAGTCGTATAACGACCTCCACATTGCTGGGTAAGCGGGAGAAGGCTAGTAACTAAGGTACACATGGGATAACTAAGCACAGCACTGTCCTAGTTACCCGCTGTGTACCTTGGTTACCAGCATTCTCCTGCTTACAGGCTGGGAACCAGGGTACACAGCGGGTAGCTAGAGCAGCACTGTGCTTAGTTACCCGATGTGTACCCTGGTTATACATGGGGTGCACTGTGCACCGGGCCGCGCAGTGCACGCTGGAACATGTAGTCTTATTACTACATGTCCCAGCATGCATTGCACGGCCAGGTGCACGCTGCTGTGGCTGCGGCTGGTGGCGGTGCCACTCCCCGCGCCAGCTCCCTGCATTTTCGGAATCGACGATCGTTGGTTTCCCACTGTCTAACACGCTGTTGCGTGCTGCACAGCGGGAGACCAACGAGCAAAAAATGCTCCTGATCATTTTGTATCAATCAGCGACCTTGCAGCAGGGGCCCCATCGCTCCTGCTTTTCACACACAGCAATATTGTGGTGAGGTCGCTGATTTCAGCGATATCGCTAACGATATCGCTGTGTGTGAAGTACTCCTAAAGGTACCTTTACACGCCGCCACTGGGTGGTAGCAACTGCCTGGCACTGGGGATTTTTGTGTCTGTTGCCATGAAATTGCTACGAAATGGCGGCGTGTAAATTGGGAAGTTGATCGCGTTACCCACTGTTGAGTCGGATACCTGTTTCTGAGCCGTGCTCAAAAACCCAAGGCAACACAAAGGCACAATTGCCATGGTAGTGGCGTCTAAACGGGGCACAGGGATGGAATTTCCGTCGCCTAGTGAATTCCCAGGTGCGTGACACAGCCTCATGGATACTGCGCCCCATCAGTGATCATTGGTGGGGGCTACTGTGTAACCATTGGCTGTCCCTTCACAGGGCGCCATACTTAAAGAGCTGTCCATTCACACTACACAATTGCAATGGCGTCATGTAATAGCCAGCCTTCCTGCGCAGGCTGGCCAATCATGACGCTATTGCGTTGTCCAATCAGCGTATTAGCATCACGAAATACACAACTCTGTCACGCCTATGTACTTGCGGCGTGAAAGATGTACGCCCATATTCCTTTGTGGATAGCGGCGTGTGAAGCGGCGACGGTATTCAACAGGAAGTTATCCGCAGGATCTGTTGGAACTTACGGGGAACAAAGATACCTTCAGTTGACAATGCAATGGCGGCGTGTACATGCGGCATCGGCGATCGGTATCAACCGTCAAAAACATGCGCGTGCACATGCGGTTAATACCTGTTGCTAGGCACAGTGGCAGCGTGTAAAGGTACCTTAATGGTACCTTTACATGCCGCTACAGAAGGTTAGAAACAACCGGGTGTCTCACGTGCACGCGCACGTTCCAACGGTTGCTAACGGTACCCGATACCGCCTTTACACGCCGCTACAAAGTGCTCTACAGAAGGTTTTTTCTATCCCTGGAGGCACCGACGGGTGCCGCAGGTTACCTTCTGTAGAGCACCTTCCCTTATTTACACGCCGCTACAGAAGGTATTATGGGAGGACCTGGGGCAGCAGGGACAACACATAGGCATGCCAGAGTTGTGGATTACGAGACGCTCGTACGGTGATTGGACAAAGCAATAGCATCATGATTAGCCAGCCAGCGCAGGAAGGCTGGCTAATACATCACGCTATTGCAATTGTGTAGTGTGACTGGTCAGCTCCTTAAGTATGCCGCCCTATGCAGAGACAACCAATCGTAACGCAGGAGCTTCCACCAATGATCGCTGAAGGGGGGCGGTATCCCGGAGGCTGTGTCACGCCCCAGGGAGTTAACTAGGTGACAAAAAAACCTTCCTGTACGTCATTTAGACGCCACTACCATCGGGTTGAAACCAACCTGTTTTAGAGCACTGGTGAAAAACAGGTGTCGACAGTGACGGGTGGCAACAACCTGATTTACACGCCGCTACCTCAGGTTGTTTTGACGGTGCAAGATACATTTGTCTCCGACACTCGGTTGTTTCTAACCTTCTGTAGCGGCGTGTAAAGGTACCATTAGAGTTTTGAGATAAAGGGTAGATCAGAGACAGGTCTGTAGTTAGCAGCACAGGTCTGGTTAAGGGATTTTTTCTTGAGTAGGGGATTATGATGGAGCGTTTTAATAAATAGGGAAACATACAAGATGAAAGAGAGAGAGGTGAAATATTTTAGTTAGATAGGTTGTGACAGCTGGGGAGAGGGAGTAAATGAGATGGGAGGGAATAGGGTCAGGTCACTAGAGCAGGTTGTAGACTCGGGAGACACAAGGAGACTGGGTAACTCCTGTAACTTGCTCAAAAATGGAAATTGAGCTTGAAGTGCAGGAGGGAGGGGGATGTAAACTCTGAGTGGATCGTGCAGAGATGTCCTGACAGATGCGGTTGATTTTTTTGTAAGAAAAAAGTGGTCAGATCATCGGCATTGAGGTTGGTGACTGGGGCCTGTACATTAGGGCTCATGGAGTAGAAGGTTTCAAAAAGTCGTTTTGGATTGCTGGCTAGTGATGTGATGAGGGTGGTGAAGTACACTTGTTTGGCCAGATAGAGTGTGAAGTTATACATTTTGAGCATGAACTTTTAATGGATGAAGTCTTCTGCTGAAAGTGATGTTCAACACAGACATTCATCACACTAATTAAGTGATCAGATAAACTTAACTCAAAACACAGATGACAACAGCGCCAAATAGAATTTCACATTTCTAGCAGTAACCTGCAGTGTAGGCTGCTGAATAATCCTTATTTGATATTTTACTGAAACAACAAAAATACCATGAACTCTAGATTTCAGGTTGAGTCACTTATATGCTTTATTTCTATGGATTGATTAGGAAAATATTGGATCTATTGATCAGTATTGAATGATGAAATGTGGTTTCAATACAGTGGAAGAACTACATTGTATGCTTTGTCCTCAGGCAGTATTGTCATAAGATAACTGGAGTGTGCATTCATCTACTGGTCAAAGGTAACCATACTGTTTAAACAAGAAGTTTACATGAGAAGGGGGATAATAGAGGTGCTAGTTTCCTCAGCTTTAATAGAGGTGAGGGTTTACACAAGGAACAATGGGAGGCATACATCATGACATAGCTGAAAAAGCCCATATTCCAAAGAGAGCAGATAGAATAATGCTAAAGAAAATAAAGGATTGGCATCAGAGGGCCATAGTAACATAGGAAAGCACACAGAATGGGGATTTGGGGTATAGAATGACATTGAAGCAGTGTCACATCAGACATTGAACTCTATGAGCAACGCAAGAACGTTAACTGACAAGCAAACAAGACGAAAAATGAATAGCCATGCATAGAAAGACTGGTGCCATTAGTACCGCGTGACCAGTCACTCATGTGAGGGGAAATATATAAAATAATGTGTATGAAAATCAGTGATTTGAATTGGGATATAGTATTGATCTGATCCATGTTTTAAAACTAGGGGAGGTGCTCAGGAGGATACAAGTAATAGCTCCTAATATTATATTACTATAGACAAAATATTTGGCAAGAGAATGGCTGCCGGGCACATTATTGTTAAGAAAATGAGTTAGAATTTATTTTAATTACATAAGCTTCAATTTAGACATTGTTTTTCAAGGTTTGATAAATTGCTTGACATGTCCGTCCAAGTTACTGTGCACGTTAATGAAGACATTATTAATCATTAAGATAATGGATTTTAGTTATGTCTTTGGTGGGTATAAATAATGGTGAATTTCTCTTTTCATAATCTACCTTTTTGAGTCAATAAAGGAAAGTATTAGAATAGTGGAATGGTGTGCATTAATTTATGGATCAAACTGGCACCGAAGGGGTTGTCCCATTTAGAGATATGTGGTTCATTTGTTCCATTAGTGCATCTGGTGGGGGACATGGTCTTCATGTAAACAGCCTCCCTTTCTGATCCTTTCCTATGAACCAGAGCAGTAAGATCATTTCCCAACAGTAGCCTTGGAAAGGGCAACAGGTACAGGTATATGTACTTCCAAAAAATAACAGCTGATCAACCATTATTAGAATTTACCTTAGAAGCTGGACCTACTGTAAGAGGGTGGACCTGCAGTTTTATACCCCCCAGACGACATTGATGATTTCATTGTATATACGTATGATGCATTTCGGTATTCTGTTACAAGCAAACTGTAGTATAGGATGTAGCTGTGCTAATATGTAATGTGTAGTAATATAAGGTATAGTGGTAGTGCATAGTGATAGGAATAACTTAAGGAATGTTATGTATTAGAAATGTGTGCTGGAAGTGTAGCTGAAATCTGTAATTCCGCCTAGCAGTAGTCGTGAACAAGGACCCACAGTTTTAACTGTGCAGGCGGCCACAGTGGGGAGGTGAGTGCTAGTATCAGTTAGGCCGGCTTTACACCACAGTTTTGAGCTGTCAGGCTGGGTCCGGTGTTTTGCTGGATGCACCGGACACAGTCTGACAGCTTTGGACAGAACAGACCCAGAGGGCAAATATACCCTCTGGTCCTGTTGTCTGCTGGAATCGGCGGTCCGCAGCTGCAGGAGCTGTCCCTTACTGAAATTTCAAAAATGCTGCTATCGGGAGCTAGTCGTGGCTCTGAAATCTCAGCTGGGAGCTCTCCAGGTGTTGAAGTTCAGTGCTGGGCGCCACTGAACTTCAGCACCCGGTGTCCGGCAGCCGGATCCGATGTTATGTCGGATCTGGTGCCTCCCATGTTAGGGGGCTCTGGATCACACCGGATCCGGGAGGATGCGGGTGGATCCCATTTTGTCAGATTTTTGCCCCGGACGCAAAAACGCTGCAAGCTGCGATTTTGTGTCCGGGGAAAAAAACAAATTCTCCCAGATCCTCCCTGACAGCAGGGAACCGGATGGCAAATAGCTGCCATCCGGCCCCATAGGAATTCTATAAGGCCAAAATCGGATCCGGGGCTGTCTGGAAAGTTCCTAGTTAGATAGTCTGGGTCTAGTATGCATCAGAAGAGGAGTTAGTGAGTGGTGTGATGCTGTGGAAAACAAGAAAGGAAAAAGCAGCAAAAACTTGGAGAAGGAAACTGAGGCGACAGTGATCACAGAGATGGGCAGGGTGAAGGAGACCTGAAAGGAGAAATAAGCACAGAGCTAAGTGAGTCCAGTGTTTATCGGATTTAGGAAACCCAGTGAAGTGAGAGTTGTGCCCAGATGAGTACACAAAGATAAGAGAGCAGCTCTAGGAGCAGACTTCATAAGGGATCACTATCTATGGTAGTGGGCAGGGAACAGCACACCATATTGAAAAGAAGAAAGAGTAATAAATTAACCTTCCCTGCCAGGAAACCATTCATAATTAAAGTGTCTTCACCAGTAATCATTATGCTGTGCCTCTGCACTGCGCATAAGATAAAATGAAGTGTGCTGCCTGCTGAATCCTCTTCAATGTGTCTGTCATCCTTATCTATGACTCCTATGGACCGGGTGAGGAGTGCAACAGGACCAGTCTGAAAGAACTTAAAATAACATTACCAATGCAAACACACACACACACGCACACATGCATGCACAGAACTCTCGTTTAGGCCGGCTTCACACCACGGCCAGATCCGATCCGGGGCTGTCAGGGGTGAACCTGACAGCCCCAGAATGGATTTCAGCCTTATAGTATATGCTATGGGGCTAGATTAAGCTGGATTGTAGCTATCTGCCATCCGGCTTCCATCTGTGAATGATGAATGCAGCATTTTTGTGTCCGGGGAAAAAAAGCTGATCCTCCCGGATGCTCCCGGATTCTTCCGGACCAGTGCGATCCGGCGCCCCCTAACATGGGGGTCTATGGCGCTGGATCGCACCGGAGCCGCACCCGGGAGTCGGACGCCGGGTGCTGAATCTCAGCGCCGATCTGCGCTGAACTTCAGCACCTGTCCCCTGCAGCTGTCCCCTGCTGACAGTTTAGGACCGCAGCTCGCGGGGATCTTGAATTATCAGCAGCTGCGGCTGCTATAACATAACATAACATAACATAGTAACATAGTTTTTAAGGTTGAAGGAAAACTTTAAGTCCATCTAGTTCAACCCATAGCCTAACATGTTGATCCAGAGGAAGGCAAAAAAAAAACATGTGGCAACACTAAGCTCCACATTGGGGAAAAAATTCCTTCCTGACTCCAGATATGGCAATCAGACTAGTTCCCTGGATCAACGCCCTATCAAAGGATCTAGTATATATAACTGGTAATATTATAGTTTTCAAGAAAGGCATCCAGGCCCTTCTTAAATGTTAGTAGTGACTCATTCATTACAACATCATGTGGCAGAGAGTTCCATAGTCTGACTGCTCTTACAGTAAAGAATCCGCGTCTGTGATTATGATTAAACCTTCTTTCCTCCAGACGTAGAGGATGCCCCCTTGTCCCAGTCTCAGGCCTAAGAGTAAAGAGATCATTAGAAAGGTCTTTGTACTGTCCCCTCATATATTTATACATTATTATAAGATCACCCCTAAGCCTTCGTTTTTCCAAGCTAAATAACCCCAAGTTTAATAACCTGTCTTGGTATTGCAGACCCCTTAGTCCTCTAATGACTTTTGTCGCTCTTCTCTGGACCCGCTCTAGTTCAGCTATGTCTTTCTTATACACCGGAGACCAGAATTGTACACAGTATTCTAAGTGTGGTCGCACTAGTGACTTGTATAGAGGTAAAATTATGTTCTCCTCATGAGCTGGACACCGGACCGGAGGCCATAATTGGCCCTCCGGTTCTGTGTCCAGATTCGGGGTGGGGCTGTCAGGTTCACCCCTGGCAACCCCAGATCGGATTGGCCGTGGTGTGAAGCTGGCCTTAAACGCAGCATCCTGGGGTGCTGAACTTTCTACCCTCATCCTCGACTACCAACCTGGGCACTTTACACCACTGTGATAACAAAAGAATATATTATTATTATTATTATTATTATTATTATTAATAAGTATTTATATAGCGCCATTAGGTTACGTGGCACTTTACAAGTGAGAGGGTAGACAAAGACAAGTGGTAAAAACGACGACAAATTGACAAATTGACAGAAGCACGAGAGAAGTCTTGTATACGGTTGTGGGAGGTGAAAATGCGGGGGGTTGAGAGAAGGAGTTCTTGAGAGGAGCGTAAGTTGCGCGAGGGGAGGTAGCGGGAGACCAGGTCGGAGATATAGGGAGGGGACAGGTTGTGTATGGCCTTGTATGTCAGGGTTAAGGTTTTGTAGCGAGATCGTTGGGGGGTGGGGTGCCAGTGGAGGGCTCGGTGGAGAGGGGAGGCAAGGGAGTAACAGGGAGAGAGGTGGATGAGTTGGGCAGCAGAGTTGGGGATGGTGCGGAGAGGTGCAAGGGAGGAGGTAGGGAGGCCGGTGAACAGGAGGTTGCAGTAGTCCAGGCGGGAGATGATGAGGGCATGGACAAGTGTCTTGGCCGTGTTGTGGTCAAGGAAGGAGCGCATACGGGCAATGTTTTTTATTTGGAGTCGACAGGCGGTGTCGAGGGCTTGGATGTGGGGCTTGAAGGAGAGGGAGGAGTCGAGGATTACCCCAAGGCACTTGGTGTGGGGGAGGGGTGAGAGTGTGCAGTCATTGACGGTGATGGATAGGTCAGGAAGAGGGGCAGGGTTGTTGGGGGGAAAGACGATGAATTCGGTCTTGTCCATGTTGAGTTTGAGGAAGCGGGTAGAAAAGAAGGATGCAATGGCGGATAGGCATGGAGGAATTTTGGATAAAAGGGAGGAGATATCAGGGCCAGACAGATAGAGCTGGGTGTTGTCGGTGTAGAGGTGGTATTGGAGGCCATGTGACTCGATGAGGTTGCCTAGGCCGAGGGTGTAAATGGAGAAGAGTAGTGGCCCCAGGACCGAGCCTTGGGGAACACCTACAGAGAGGGGGTGGGGCGAGGAGGAGGTGTGGGAGTGGGTGACGCTGAAGGTCCTGTCCGTTAGGTAGGAGGAGATCCAGAAAAGGCAAGGTCAGTAATGCCAAGAGATTCAAGGATTTGAAGTAAGAGGGAGTGGTCAACAGTGTCGAAGGCAGCAGAGAGGTCGAGAAGGATGAGGACGGAGTAATGTCGTTTGCTCTTGGCGATCAGAAGGTCGTTGGTGACTTTGGTTAGGGCTGTTTCGGTGGAGTGGTGAGTTCGGAAGCCGGATTGTAGGCGATCAAAGAGAGCACAGGAAAAGAGGTAGGAGGATAGTTCAGAATAACGTGATGTTCAAGAAGTTTTGAGGCGAACGGGAGGAGAGATATGGGGCGATAGTTGGAGACTGTTGTAGGGTCAAGGGATGGTTTTTATATGTTGGGTCAATAAATTATCCATTTTTATTTGAAAAAAAATCTCAGCAGAGTTTGTTAAAAGATATTTTAGAGGAAACCTGTCAGGATTTGATGCTTTCCAAACCACAGAATCTGGTTGCAAACATCAACCATATTTTAGAAGAGGGGGAGGCGTAGTCCCCTTACCTGTGTGCCACAGAAAACAATTAGTAGACAGAAACAGAAACAGATATCGTAGAAATTACCGTAACCTATTATCACAGAGTATATTTTCTTGCAGAGAGAGGGCTGCTTTTCACGTTAGATTTTGAGTATAACCTGGCAATAGACCATAATATATATTGCAAACACTGCAGTGCAAGCTGACAATCCATTGTAAGTTGATCAGCACTTTCCAAGCACAGTCAATACAAAGAACCCAGTCACCACTGGGGGGAGTTCTATATGTAACAATCAGTCACCACTCAGGGGAGTAATGTGCTTGTGTGTGTAATGTTGTTATATCTTCTGCAGTTTGCTTGTTGTCTTCCCTGTTTGTTTTTCTGCCTAGTAACAGTGATGTAAGATAGAGGAGGAGCTGTGGCAGGAAAAGGGGGAGCTGAGAAAGGTAAGAGTTGCATTAAAGTATGGCCGCTCGACTGAGCAGTTCAGCATATCTGTGTGTGCTTCTGGATTCATCGTCATCTGCACTACAACACTACAGTGTGGTTACATATAGGAGAAGTATATAAACTTAACCATGTCAGTGTCCAGGTATAGGCATCAGCAGTAAGACACAAGTGCGCTATAAATATCAATCTGCACAGAAACTGCTAAGGAATAAACCATTGCTACATGAAGATAAGGGTAATCGATCCTGTTTATAGAAATGATTCCTCCTTAGAGGGCATAGTTACCTGTCATACTGTGCACACCGGGTTAGGGGACCCCTCTGTGCCCAGTTTTGGCCTCTACTGAGTATAGACACACACCTACACCAAAACGCAAAAATTATACAAATAAAGCAAGTCCAAAGTAATATATTGGGACAGAGGTCAAGTGAGGAAATCAGTTATTATATATAGCAGAGTACACTCCAAGGTGTCAGATAATAATCACTGAACACCCAGGTGGCAGTCTTCCACTTGGTATGGATGTTACTGAGTTGATCGACAGGGTAGGGGGTACTCGGATACCAGGACAGGGGGTTCACTTCGGTGGGGGGATCACAGCTGGTCGGTTCCCGGTTCCGTGCCCTGGACCCTCAATGGCGGGGGTTGTGGTTGATGATGATGGGGGATTTGTAACGTGACGCCACCTGTGGTACCTGGTAATAGGGTTACCAGCGCTGCGTCAGGCCGCTGAGGTGATGGGAATGCAGCTTTTGGTAGTACAGCTCCCCACAGGCAGAGCTTTACCTCAGGGCAGTGGGGTGGATGAGAGGAGTAGTAGTCCTCACCTATGGTGATGATGCTGTAGCCCTCTGGATGATGAATAAAAGGAGGATAGACACCACTTCAGCTCAAACAGTTCTTTACTTGCACCAGATGGAGACAGGTACACGGTACATTTAGGGTTAACGGGTATTGTAACCGCAGATCGTGAAGACTTCTCCAGAGTCTGACAGTGATGCCCTCAATATGTCGTTCCTGGTCCTGTTACTCTCTTACTCTGTTTGTATTTGCCCCTCTTGAGCCAAGTCTCTAGTCCTCGGGGTCTGTTACCTAAAGTCTCTGACTTGTCAGTGTCATGGGCCCAGCTGCGGGCTGATGTTGGGCTTTTTTAGGGGTGCTTCGGCTCCCTGTGTGTGTGGGGCCCTCAGCTTGCCGGTCTGTAGTTAGGGTTGAACCTTGCGTCTAACTATCTCTGCTCTGGTATGCCTGTGGTGACCTGGTCCTCCAGCTGGCTCCAACCAGTCCTGGAGTAACCCCCTTTTCAGTCTGGGTCACCCCTCTCCTAAGAGGCACCCTCCACTGTAGCCACAGGGCCCCCTGCGTCCTTCTCCCTCGCTCTCTCACACCAACTGTCTGACTCTGCTGTCACTCCCCGTCGCCGGCTCTCTAGGCTCCACCCCATGGGACCTACTGAATATCAGTCCCCTGTGTTAAAGTGGCCTGTGTATGGGTGTTGGGATGCAGACTCTGAAGATTTGCCATTAGGGTGCCACATTACTACTAATTAATTATTGGTCATGTTGCATGTGAGGAGCAGGTACAATTGTTATAGCATCACTACCAGTTGCTAACATGGGAAATTCATTATGCTGGCGATTATTTTGATCTGACACCTTGGAGTGTACTCTGCTATATATAATAACTGATTTCCTCACATGACGTCTGTCCCAGTATATTACTTTGAACTTGCTTTATTTGTATAATTTATGCAGCCGGGGTCACGGGACCTACCTGGTTTTAATTGTTTTTAGCCTGTGTGTTTTGTTCGCCTTGTTTTTGATACAATAAAATTTATATACCTGATCATTAGGGTGTGCATAATTGGTTCTGCATGAGCTTTTCAAACTCATTGTTGACTTATATCATGCAGTTTTTTGCACTCCTTCTACCTGAGAGCTGTGCATCACCATATCTTGTATCATCATTGTGATGACAACAATGACCTGCAATATGCATGCACATAGACACACCCTCAGACTAGGTTGGCCCTACCCAGGGGCGGACTGGCCCAGGTGGTAGGGGGGCAAGTGCCCCCTGGGCTGGTGGTGTAGTCCACATCTAGGGCCGCCCCTCTACAGGAATGGGTCGGCGTGGCGATACCGCAGCATATGGCGTCGGAGCTGGTAAGAGAGCCCCCCCCCCGTCCTCAAAAATTTCTGATAGCACACCCCCCCACCCGCTTCTCAACTAAGGGCTGGCAGTGCGAAACTGCCACCCGGGTCCAGGGGCCCCTGGCACTACCTGTCCCTTATCCCAAGAGTATGCCTGATAGTGGCGAGGTCTGGACCGCCAGCGTAGCCCTGACTTCTAAGTATCCCTGGTTAACATCCACTCTCCCCCACCAGAGATAAGGACCAATGCAGGAGTGGTAAGACCCCACAAAAAAGAATACAAAACAAACTAGAAAGCTGTAGCCCAAACACCAGAGGCTACAGCCGACACAGCTCCAACCAGATCTCCAGATGCAGCAAGATACATCCTTCCCTCTCCAGGTCAGTGTGAGAAATGAAGCTTTGTCACCAGCATCATGTGATGGGTCATGTGACTATTTATAGGAAGTGGGAAGTAAGTAATCAATCAGACTGCAACACAGAAGCCAGCTTGGAGCTGCCAGCAAGGTAAAACTGACATTAACCCTTGCTGACACAAAAGAAATTAACTAAATTTAAATCCAGCAGACCCAAAGCTGTCACAAGACTCAAACTGAGCCGTGACAACAATATATTCACTGCAGTTGGAATTTCCCAGTAAAATCCAGATGACTTTGCAAATTCGAATGTCCTTAGATTCGCTCATCGTTAGCTGCAGCATTTTACAGAAAACATAGTGTAAAAAGAAGTTGGGAAGGGGGAGATCAGTCAGCTCCGGGTCTCCTGCCACAAGGAAAAGGAATTTTGAATGATCACATTTTGGAAGCAATCGATGCCCAAAAATTCGGTTGAAGATACTTTGTGGTGTCGGCATTTTAATATATTATTTTTTTATTTAAAGTCAATACTACTTGATATAACGGAGGAAAAAAATGTCAGCCATAATTTTGTTAGTTTTATGTAAAAGTTAAGCTTTATCTAAAGAACGTTTTGGAAAGAGCATTAATAGAAACACAATACGCAGAGGCTTCCACAGTCTTAACACTCCCTCTTCTGGTTCTTTGCCATAAGACAAGAGAAGACAGCCAGGTTCACAACTTATGTTATGTGTATATCATGTCTCTAGAGAAAACCTGTTCTAAGCGTAGCCCAAAGGCAACAATCGGCCCTCTAGCCGTTCCAGTCTTACCTGAAGACAGTCGATTAGCTGAAAACAGTGGACCATGCACCATGCCCTTCCGAACCCATCGCCCACGTCACAATATCACTGCAGTTGTGTGCGAATGACAGAGCAGACAAGATGACACCTGTCACATCATCATGTTTGGTATGTGAAGTGTCAGTGCACTGGAGCGGAGCACCGTTGTATATATACAGGAACCAGATGTTTACATACACTATATAAAAAGACACATATGCATGTGTTTCTCACTATCTGACATGAAATCAGAATAAACCTTTACAGTTTAGGTAAATTAGGATTACCATAATTATTAAGGTCTGGGAACTTGCTCTCAACCTTATGGAGAATTATTAGATCAGAATATCCCACACACTACACTGATGAGGGGCAGGTACCCCGAAACGCAGCGTCTGTAGTTTGGGGTTCTGATCTGGCACAAATCCCTTAGTTATATTAAAAGCTTGTAGGAAAGCGATTATGACTTTGAGGAAGCTGCTTAAATGTGGCACACGGGAGTTTCTCAACTTCCTTAGTGAAGTGCAAATTTGCATAATTATTAATATTTATCAAATGCCAGAATAATGAGAGAAAGAGAATGTTTTAAGATATTTTTATTATTTTCTGCAAAGTCACAAGTTTACATGCAGCCACGGAATCAATGGTGCTCTATAAATAAATAATAATAATTTCATTAGTATTTGGCACCATTGCTCTAAAACTGTATGACTTGGGTCAAACATTTTGGATATCCTTCTACAAATTTCTCACAATAGTTGGTAAGTTTTTGAGCCCATTCCTCCTGACAGAACCGGTGTAACTGAGCCATGTTTGTAGGTCGCCTTGTTAGCACCTGACTTTTCAGGCTTGCCCATAAATTTTCATCAGGATTGATATCAGGGCTTTGTGATGGCCACTCCAAAACATTGACTTTGTTATCCTTAAGGCTGGTTTGACAATGCAGTTTTTCTCTTTGATCAAGTTCGATAAGTGTTTGTGTGTCAAAACCAGGAGTGTCTCCAAACCTCAAAACAGGTGTCAATCTTTCAATTATGGTTTTACTCTGCAAGTTCCTCTCATGGTTCCTCTCCTGGTTTTGGCACACAAACCTGATCGAACCTGATCAAGAAAAAAACTGCAGTGTGAAACCAGCCTAAGCCACTTTGTAACCAATTTGGCAGTATGCATTGTCCATTTGGAAGACCCATTTCTGCCCAAGCTTTGACCAATTATGTCAAGAGGAATGGGTCCAAATTCCTACAACTATTGTGAGAATGCACTCGATGGAATCCGGAAGCAAGACATCATCTACATCTTGAGAGAATTCAACGGCAAAGTCAGAGCCGGTGAGGAAGCAGGGGTGGCTGCAAACATGGACTGTGTGAAAGGAATGAAGCTTGTGACTGCTTCATATAGTTTTGCCTGGAGAACAAGCTAGTAAGCTCCAACATTTTTTCATCCAACCAAAGCGACGTCTCAACTCCTGAACATCCCCGAATAGCCAGAACCGCAATCAGATCGACTACATACTCTGCCAGCAACGATGGAAATGATACATTTTTGCCGCAAAGACTCTGCCTGGTGCAGACTCTGGATCAGATCACCAGCTCCTCAACGCCAAAGTCAGAGTCAGACTATGCCAGATCAAGCGTCCAGCCCTACAGAAACGTTTCAGCAAAATCACCTCACAATATACAGTTGAATTAAAGAGAGGCAAGAGTCAGAAGATTTCTAGATGAAGCGAAACGACTGAATGCCAACTTCCAATGAAAGTCCAGGAAAGACACAAACACCTTTCTGTATGAACGGTGCATGAAGCTCAAAGATGCATACAAGATAGGCCATACCAATAATTTATTTGCTTTTGTGAAACAGGGGAGAAAGCCATTCATTGCCCGACAAGGAAACATCAAGAACAGTGATGGAATCGAGGTCAGTGACCAACATGGCATTAAAGTCAGATGGAAAGAATACACAGAGAAACTCTATACCACGGCTGGCAATGACCTCTCGGTCGAACTCTCCATCCAAGGTGACTGAGAGCCATATCTGCTGGATATTGAAGTGAAATGGGCAATGAAACAATTGCCAAAAAACAAGACACCGAGTATAGCTGGAATTCTTGCAGAGCTGCTGAAACCCATCCTGAGAGCAGTGATAACAGTGCTATGTCAAAAGATATGGAAGTCATGCTTGTGGCCATGGGAATGGAAACAATCAGTTTTCATCCAGTTGCCAAAGAATGGTGACCTGTGAGACTGTGCCAACTACAGAACCATTGTCCTGATCCCACATGCCAGCAAGGTGCTTCTGAAGATCATCCAAAAGAGATAGGGCACCACCTTTGATTGCGAACTTCCAGAGATCCAAGCTGGTTCCTACAGGGGAACCCGAGACCACATTCCCAACATAAGATGAATCATGAAGAAGGCGAGGGAGTATCAGAAAGAGCTCTATCTGTGCTTCATTAATCATACCAAGGCATTTGACCGCATCAAACATGACAAGCTCTGGAAATCGTTGCATGAGTTAGGAGTACCTACATACCTGATAAAATTGATCAAGTCACTCTATGACAACAAAGAAGCTACAAACCACATTTGGGGGCACAGAGTATTTTAAGATCAAAAAGGGCACTAGACTAGGCTGCAAACTCTCACCTTTCCTCATCAACCTCTACGTGAAAGTGATCAAGAGGAAGCTCGACTTGAATGAATCATTAGTAGGGGTGAGGATAGGTGGAAGGTGCACAGCCTAAGATGCACAGATGGTACCACCCTTTTGGCCAAAGTTGAAGGATCTGAGGAAGCTGACCTTAAAGTTCAGTGGGAGGTTCTCAGACTTTTTGCCATGTCTGCTTTCATTTTTGTTTGAATCTAGCCTTTCTCGTCGGCCATCCTTCTTCCTGTCCTGCTGCATCCACCTTCCCCTCAGTCAATATGGAGCTCTCAGCTTTTTTTTTTTGCACACCTGATCCTTGTCACTTGCCCATTTAAGCAGCCTCGGATGTTTAATCAGTTTTTCTGAATCCTGTTTGCAGCTTGTCAGTTGTCCGTCCTCCTGAAGCTTTTGGACATTCTATTACAGCTGCCCTCTACTTCGGACCCTTGAAGCACATGTGTACTCAGGAACTCTTCTGCTCTGCCAACAACATTTACAAGGAAAGAACTAGAGACTTTGAAACTATTTCTAGAGACTTATGCTGGACTTAAGGATTTATTCCTGCTTGCCGTGTTTTCAGCCTCTGCATCTGCAACTGTGTTTAACTAGGGATGAGTGAGTAGTCAAGTACTCAGACTCGCTATACTCGTACCGAGTAGATCGTAATACTCGGGTATTTGCTACGAGTAGCGAGGCCAATGTTAGTCAATGGAAAATGCAAGTAATTGTCTGCTGGACCCAAAAAAAGCAGCCTGGGGGCTGACAAAAAGGCTGAAATAGGTGCATGATTGCTGTAAGAGCAAGTAATGATGGAGGCAACCTTCTGACAGCTCAGTGTGTAAGTGGTGTAAAGAGTGATCTACCCTAGGGGCTGTGTGATGGTTAACGCAGGAAGAAGCCAGCCATCGTCATTATCACAAGGGCTTAACAATTATCAAGCTTGGACTTCTGTCATTGTTGTTGCACTGCCACTACACAATGTTCAGGCATAGCGTCTCCAAAAATTAGCCCAAGGGGCTGTATCATGGTTGATAAAGGAAGCAGGCCTCAAGAGCCAAACAATTATGAAGCTAGGACTACAGGGACTACAAGCATAGTTCTTGCAGTGCCCAATGTGCAGGCATAGCCATAGTGACTCCAAAAATTAGCCCAAGGGGCTGTATTATGGTTGATGAAGGAAGCAGGCCTCAAGGGCCAAACAATTATGTAGCTAGCCTAGGACTACTAGCATAGTTCTTGCAGTGCCCAATGTGCAGGTGTGGAGCCCCTCGGGACGGGGCACTCGGTGCCGGACCGGGGTGCTGCTGGGGGATGTCACGGCGGTCCTGGTCCGGACCGTGTCCCGGGCCCGCACAATAAAATGGGGGGTAATTTACAGGGGTTTTGTCAATCGTGACGCCACCCACTATATGCGGCCAGTAATGGGGGCCGCCGCTGCTGCAGAACCTCCGGGGATGATGGGTTAGCAGCTGGGATGGAATAGTTCCTGTGGGCAGAACTGGGTTCCCCGGGGCAGTGGTAGAGGTAGTTAAAGTCTGTGAGGATGTTATTGATGCTGCAGGAGAGTAGGGGTAGCAGTAGAGATGATAAGAGTAGAGGCAATGGCAGTCTATGAGGGCAGGTGGGGCTTCAGCATAAGGATGACACACACACTCACGGTTTCTGTTGTTCTTCAAGTCTTTACTGGCAGATGGTATTACACAGTATTGTCCACGGAGGCTGTACCAGGTTGCTCTCACCCTGACCGGGTCCTTGGCTTCCTAATTAAACGCTGTGTGTGGCCCTGCTGCTGCCTGTAGCTATACTGCTGGCCCTGTCTCTGCTCACGGGTACCAATATGCTGGGCAACTTGAGTCCTCTGTGTCACTGACTCCTTTGTGTTGCTTTGCTATGGTGTGGTGAAGATGGTGGACCTTCACTATGCCGGTGTTTACTGTCCTGTCTGTCTCAGGCACAGCCTCGGATCCGGTATCCGTCTTAAGCGTCTCCCCGGGATCAAGCTTTTGGGGTAACTCTTTATCCCGGGTATGTTCCTCTGTTAATCTGTCTCCTTTCCTCAGACCTCTCAGGACCTCCACTGACACTTGGCTCTGCTCCTGCTCCAGACTAGACTCAACTCTCCTCACTGACTGTCACTCTTGTTTTGTGGTAAACAACATTAGCTCCTCCCACTAGTGCAGGTGCCAGCTAAGCTCCTCCCACTTTCTAGTGTAGTGTTGTGTGGGGATTAAACCTGTGTTGTTTCTGTGGCATATTAACCCTTGGGGTGCCACATTCACCCTTAGTTAAAGACAGTACTCTGGGACTGTGGGACAATAAAGAATAAACAATTAATGCAATTAATATTTACAAAGACTTAAAAGTAAAATCACAAAAATCACTAAAATTCAAAAACAGTCCAAAAATTCAAAAAGCAGTCCTTCCGGGGGTTTAGTCTTTTGCCTCCGGGCTGATGAATATATAAGAAAGTTTATACCACAACCAGTCCGTGGTAGTATGGTCCATAAAAATAAAATAAAAGGAAAAAGTTTGAAGAATATGCAAGAAGTTCATACAGGATAGTCTCTGTAGGTACTGGGCTTTTTTAACGTTGCATTAACTATGTACATTTGTTTACCGGATTCAATTTATATTAACACAAACATATTTACATCTTACAGTTAATTTGACCTTTTAATCCCTGTACCTAGCTGGTAACTGCCCTCTGGTACTACGCTCGGATCTGCGTAAAACGGGTGTACTACTTGCATGTAGCCTATTGGTGCTAGTAGGCATGTACCTATTTGTAGTGTTTGGTACTATGTTAGATGAAGATCTGAGTGTAGGACTGGCAAGCTCACTGGGACCAGGAATTTGTTCTTCCTCTACGGGTTCTACTTCCAGTTCTTCAGGTCTTGGGACACGGGTTCTGGTGTTGGTTCCACCATTGAAGGGAATGCAACCATTGGTACGACAACTGCTCCATGGTAATTTGGCCATGTTTTAGGAAAATCTCCTAGTACCGTGTGGAAAACTTCTTCTTTTTCTTTAATAGGTTGGACCTGTACGGGTTCTCTTACTTCAGGTCTCTTCAGTGTTTCAGGACACAACTTTAGATGATCACTAGATACGACTTGTGACGTTTTTCCTTCATCTTTGCTTATCAAACAGGTTTTAACATGGTCTAGGTTAGATGGTAAGACTGTGTATGGGACGGTTTCCCACTGATTATCCAGTTTGTCAGTGCATCTCTTTCTCTTGAGAACTTGATCACCTTCTTGTAATGGCATTGCTTGAGCATGTTTGTTAAAAGCCTTCTCTTGTCTTGCTCTTGCTTGTTGTAGGTTTCTCTCTACACATTCTTGCACTTGTTGATACTGTTTCTGACGTTTAGTATCCCAATCTGTTTCTTCTTCTATTTCTGTGTCTGGTTTTTCAATTCCCATTTCTAGGTCAATTGGTAGCTTACCGGGTCTTGCACGCATAAGATACGCTGGAGTGCAGTTTGTAGAACTCACAGGGACATGGTTGTATAAGTCTACCAAATCAGGTAATTTATCTGGCCACTGGTTTCTTTCTGATTCTGGTAAGGTCTTTAAGAGTTCAATTACGATATGATTCATCTTCTCGCATAGACCATTTGTTTGGGGATGATACGTTGTTGTGCAAATCTTCTTACAACCGTACATATCGCAGAATTCCTTGAATAGTTCTGATTCAAAAGCTGGACCTTGGTCTGCAAGGACTTGTTCTGGGTAACCATCTGGTCTACAGAAATGCGTCTGAAATGCTTTTGCTGCCGTCTTCGCTGTCAGATCTTTGACTGGTACCACCACTAAGAAGCGTGAGTAATGGTCCACGATGGTTAAGGCATAGACATAGCCTGACCGGCTTGGTGACAACTTGACATGATCTAATGCGACTAGTTCAAGTGGCTGCTTGGTTACTATTGGTTGAAGCGGAGCTTTCTGTAGATCTTTCCTTCTGAGGTTGCATGCGGCACATCTTCTGCACCATATTTCAATGGATTTTCTCATGCCAACCCAATAGAATCTGTCTCTTAGGATTGCTTCTAACTTCTTCCATCCGAAATGACCTGCACTGTCATGGTACGCTCTTAGGACCATTTGGATGTCTTGCTTGGGCACGATTATCTGCCAGACCAGTTCATGCGTCTTGGGATTGGTAAATCGTCTACAGAGCTTCCCTTGGTTCAGAAACAACTTGCCTCTCTCTTTCCAGAGCTGTATGGTCTCAGCTGGGGCATTCTGATCCGGGTATGCACCTTGTCGCGTAAGCAGTTCTTTCACTAGCTTCACAGCTGGATCAGTATCTTGGGTTTCGGCCCATTCATAGTGTCTTAACGGGTTAAAGTTTACTTCTTGTTCTCTTTGGTAGATGCCGGGTTGATAATCTTCTACCTTTGAACGATGAAAGGCCGGTAGTTCAATCTCTTCCAACTCTTCCGGTTCCTCTTCCACGTCTTTCAGGTGTGGCATCCGGGATAAGGCATCTGCGTTCCCGTTCTTGCGGCCTGCTCTGTATTTGATGACAAAGTTGTAATTAGATAGCCGGGCTATCCATCGCTGCTCCAGAGCTCCTAATTTTGCTGTGTCCAGGTGAGTCAACGGGTTGTTATCCGTGTAGATGGTGAATTCTGCATCTGCCAAGTAATGTTTAAAACGTTCAGTCACAGCCCAAACTACTGCCAGTAGTTCTAACTTGAAGGAGCTGTAGTTCTCAGGGCTTCGTTCTGTAGGCCGGAGCTTCCTACTTGCAAAGGCAGTAACTTTCTCTTTGCCTCCTTGCATCTGCGACAATACTGCTCCCAGTCCCACGTTGCTGGCATCCGTATAAAGAATGAATGGTTGATGGTAATCAGGGTATGCCAGGATCTCTTCTCCCGTCAGTGCACTTTTTAGCTTATTGAAAGAATCTTCTCTCTCCTCATCCCACCGTGTCAAGAAATTACAGTTTGAAGTCTTCTTTGATCGTCCTACCAGAATGTCTTGCAGAGGAGCTGCTAGCTTCGTGAATCCTCGGATGAATCTTCTGTAATAGCCTACAAGGCCCAGGAATTGCCTCACTTCTTTCACGTTCGTAGGTCTTGGCCAATCCCTTATCACTATGACTTTATCAGGATCCGGTGCTACTCCCTCTGAACTCACGACATGTCCCAGGTATTGTACCTTTGGTTTGAGAAGGTGACACTTGGATGGCTTGATCTTCATGCCATACTTGGACAAAGCTTTGAACACTTCCGCTAGATCTTGTAGGTGTTGCTCATACGTCTTCGAGTAGACTATGATGTCATCTAGGTACAGGAGGACAGTTTCAAAGTTCTTGTGCCCGAGGCAGCTCTCCATCAGACGTTGGAAGGTCCCGGGTGCGTTGCAGAGTCCGAACAGCATACAATTAAACTCACAGAGGCCAATTGGCGTAGTAAACGCTGTCTTCTTCTTGTTGGTCTCGGCCACAGGAACCTGCCAGTACCCACTAGTCAGATCAAGGGTGGAAAAGTAGTTAGCAGATTTTAGTGCAGCTAATGACTCCTCAATCCTAGGTAATGGGTATGCGTCCTTATGTGTGATGCGATTAATCTGCCGGTAATCTACGCACATTCTCATGGTCCCATCCTTCTTTTTAACTAACACTAGAGGTGCTGCCCAGGGGCTACAACTGTCTCTTATTACCCCTGCAGATTTCATCTCTCTGAGCATATCTTTGGTGGTTTGGTAGTGAGCTGGTGGTAAGGTTCTATACCTCTCTTTTATAGGCTGATGGTCACCTGTGGGTATAGTGTGCTCTACCCCTTTGATTTGCCCAAAGTCTAACGGGTGTTTACTGAATATCTGTTCATATTCTTTCACTACCCGGTATACTCCATGCTTGTGACGGGGAGGTGTAGAACTGGTACCTACATGCAACTTTTGGCACCAATCCTCCAGCTTCTCCTCTGAGCCATTGTCATCCACCTGACATGACGGGTTCAAGGGCTCGGCGGCTGTGATGTTATTGTTATCAACCGTGTACAACTTAGCCATGGTAGCATACTTAGGTAATGTGACCTCATCTTCTCCGCAGTTTAATAGGCGTAATGGCACTCTTCCCCTGTGTACGTCAACTACTCCTCTAGCAGTGAGTATGGTGGGTCTGCTATCTGAGTACACGGGTTCTACCAGGGCCTGATAGTCTTGCCCTTTAATGCCAATTACGGCTCTGCACCATACCAACATTTCAGTTTTGGGAGGAATTACAATGGGTATTGGGTCACTTACTCGTACACTGCCGATCTCACCTCCGGAGATTTCTACCTGTTGCTTCAACATCAGAGCTTTGATCTCTTTATGCTGAAGCCTCTGTTGTCCTGTTCCGGCAGTCTCGGCGATTTGCTGCAAAACACTTAACACTTCGGAAAAACATTTCTCAATGACATTCATTCCTATCAGCATCATGGGTTCACGGTCTCGCCGGTTAACATCTACTATTATAATACCCTGGTTCTGCAATTCTACCTTCCCAACCTGAATATTCATCTCTCTAAATCCAACCTTTGGTATTACCAGTCCATTACTAGCCCATACCTCAAAGTTAAAGCCATCTGGCGCATTAGTAATGTCTGAATCAGCCCAGTACCTTTTATATAGAACATGCGGGATAGATGTTATTTGGGATCCAGTATCCAGCAAGGCACTAAAGGGGATGCCGTTCAACACAATAGGGATCACCGGTTTTCCTCCCACGAATCTATCATACCAGGCTGAGGGGCCTTGAGTGTTCATTCCTGGGGAGCGGCCCGCCTGCCCAGGGAATCGTCGTTTTAAAGGACACTCACGAGCAAGATGGCCTGGTTTCTGGCAACGACGGCAAATGGGCTGTCCATCTGGTTGATAGCGATCGCTGGGTCGTCCTCTTGCTGCTGGGTATCTTCTGGGCCTCGTCCACTGGACATCCTCTCTGCTGGTCGCCGACTTGGTCTTGGGTGCAGGTCTTGGCTCTCACAGTTCCTTGATGACCTTGGCCATGGAGATCACAGTGTCTGTCAGGGCATCTAGCTTTTGATTGATTGCTGCATTTGAAATTAGTTCTCCAGTCTCAGCAGCAGTTGCTGACATGGCAGATGTCACTGGCACTGCCGGCTGCTGAAGTGCTGCTGCAATGTCCTGGACAGTGGGTAGCTCCCGTGGCTCTTCCAGTTGCTGCAAACGGATAGCTCTATCTTTCAGCTCAGTAAATGTCATGTCAGGGTTCTGCAGCAGTATCATGCTTAACTGTCCTCGATGGGAAGGGGAATGGAGGCCCTCTATAAATTGATCAAATAGCATTTTATCAGCTCCCGGGGCTAAAGCAGGTTCTGCCAGCTTAAGGGCTCTGAGTGCTTCCTGCAGGTTCAAGGCAAAGTCTCTAGCACTCTGTTTAGGTTTCTGGTGGCATGCAAAGAACCTCATCTTAGCCCGGGTATCAGCAGCAGATTCAAACGTTGCTTTTAGTCTAGCTGCTAGATGCTCTACAGTGTCCTTATCTGTGTCCAGCCAGGACGTAGCCTCACGCCGTGCATTGCCCGATAACTGTCCTATTATCATTCCTACACGCTGGGCTTCAGTGAGGGGGTACATCACATAATACTCTTTTATCTTTTGCATAAAGTCAGTTAAAGTATTAGGCTCACCGGAGTATTGGGGCAGCCACATTGCCCCTGGAGTATACGGCATCAGGAACGGCATTATTGGTGCTGTTCCTTGCGCCGCTGCACCGCCAGGTACTATCGCTGGGTCCGGCGCTGCAGCTCCACCGGCTGCTCCGTCTCCGCCTTGTGCATTGGGCTGCGACATTTTGGGCCCCCTTAGTTAAGGTCCGCCCTCCGTCTTCCGCTTCCGTCCGGATGTCTAACAAAGTTTCCGCTGCGCACCAGGGATTCTCTTCCCTTCCGGATGACGTCAGAGCGGTGAGCGGTTTCTCTTCCCGCGCGTCGCGCGCTCTGCAATGGCGGATTTTGAAATTTCCAATCTCTGTGGCGCAGTTACAATTCAGCTTGCGCGCGCCCAGCAATGGCGGCAGATCCAAAACAGTCACTAATCACGGCACACAATGCCCGGTACCGGGCACGGTAGATCCTGTTCGTGACGCCAGGTTGTGGAGCCCCTCGGGACGGGGCACTCGGTGCCGGACCGGGGTGCTGCTGGGGGATGTCACGGCGGTCCTGGTCCGGACCGTGTCCCGGGCCCGCACAATAAAATGGGGGGTTATTTACAGGGGATTTGTCAATCGTGACGCCACCCACTATATGCGGCCAGTAATGGGGGCCGCCGCTGCTGCAGAACCTCCGGGGATGATGGGTTAGCAGCTGGGATGGAATAGTTCCTGTGGGCAGAACTGGGTTCCCCGGGGCAGTGGTAGAGGTAGTTAAAGTCTGTGAGGATGTTATTGATGCTGCAGGAGAGTAGGGGTAGCAGTAGAGATGATAAGAGTAGAGGCAATGGCAGTCTATGAGGGCAAGTGGGGCTTCAGCATAAGGATGACACACACTCACGGTTTCTGTTGTTCTTCAAGTCTTTACTGGCAGATGGTATTACACAGTATTGTCCACGGAGTCTGTACCAGGTTGCTCTCACCCTGACCGGGTCCTTGGCTTCCTACTTAAACGCTGTGTGTGGCCCTGCTGCTGCCTGTAGCTATACTGCTGGCCCTGTCTCTGCTCACGGGTACCAATATGCTGGTCAACTTGAGTCCTCTGTGTCACTGACTCCTTCGTGTTGCTTTGCTATGGTGTGGTGAAGATGGTGGACCTTCACTATGCCGGTGTTTACTGTCCTGTCTGTCTCAGGCACAGCCTCGGATCCGGTATCCGTCTTAAGCGTCTCCCGGGATCAAGCTTTTGGGGTAACTCTTTATCCCGGGTATGTTCCTCTGTTAATCTGTCTCCTTTCCTCAGACCTCTCAGGACCTCCACTGACACTTGGCTCTGCTCCTGCTCCAGACTAGACTCAACTCTCCTCACTGACTGTCACTCTTGTTTTGTGGTAAACAACATTAGCTCCTCCCACTAGTGCAGGTGCCAGCTAAGCTCCTCCCACTTTCTAGTGTAGTGTTGTGTGGGGATTAAACCTGTGTTGTTTCTGTGGCATATTAACCCTTGGGGTGCCACACAGGCATAGCCATAGTGTCTCCAAAAATAAGCCAAATGGGGCTGTATTATGGTTGGTGAAGGAAGCAGGCCTCAAGGGCCAAACAGTTATGAAGCTAGGACTACTAGCATAGTTCTTGCAGTGCCCAACGTCCAGGCATAGCCATAGTGTCTCCAAAAAGTAGCCCAAGGAGCTGCATCATGGTTGATGAAGGAAGCATACATCAAGGGCCAAACAATTATGATGCCAAGACTACTAGCACAGTAGTTGTAGTGGCCAATATCCAGGCATAGTCATAATGTCTCCAAAAAGTAGCCCTGATGAAGGAAGGAGAGTCTCATCACAAGTGCCTCCAATGGGAATTATTAATTACCGGAGCATTGTTTTTAGCTTATTGACCATGAGGTACATGTGGCAGAATCAGGAGTTGAAAACATGTGTAAGAAGAAGAAAAGGGGTTTGTATGGGAAGGGATGCATAAAATAACATTTTGGGTGACTTTAGGTTGGGATTCTGTCATCAGGAAGACTAAAATACTCTTGCGAAATCCAGTCCTTGTTAAATTTTATCAGAGTCAGCCTGTCTGCATTCTCTGTAGTCACCCGTGTGCGTGTATCTGTGATTGCCCCAGCAGCACTGAAAACATGCTCTAACATCTGTGAGACAGTGCGGGGGATCATTTGCGAGGGGCGCTATGTCTCCCCCAGAATGCGCACTGTCACGTATTGAGCCCGGTATAGGGTGTGAGAGAAAGGGACGGTCCGCTCCCTCCGCTCCGGGTCTTGCAAGGTCCCGGAAGTAGACACGGAGTTAAAAGCCTGGTCAGGAGGCAGGGCGGGGTTCCCTGGAGAGAGATTTGTGCCTTAGCTGCAGCAGCAGCAGAGAGATAGACAGGAGAGGTCTAGAGTTCCAAGAGGCCGTGTGCTAGTCTAACACGGCCTAGCCCAGGAGGGCTGGGGAACTCGGGGTGACCTAGAACGGAGGCCTTTTGCCTGAAGGACCCGGGTACGTTATATGAACTGTGTCTTGTGTACCCGGCTGCGACCCGGATTCCGGCAGACTGTGCCATCGCTGTGTGTACCAGCAATAAACACCGGGTCCTGTTTGAACCACTACCGGGCTCCACGTGTTTCCTGACTTGCCATCCAGGCGCTGCCCCACATATGGTGGAGAATGCGGGCACGCAGGCCGGCCCGGCGAAAGTGACTGTTTCATGAGGCCAATGAGCGGCGACTGAAGTGAGAGGAGCAGCAGTCAGAATAGCCGACAGTCTTGCGGGGTGCCCGGCATTGTATGTCCTTACTTAAGCCAGCCACGCTACAGTTCAGGCCTGCCGCTGATATGGAGGAAATCCTAAGGCAGCTGGTACTTACCCAGCAGCGGCAGCAAGAGCAGCAGGAGCAACAGCAGAAGACGAATGAACTGCTCCTGCAGCACATCGTGGCCCTACGAGACCCGCCAGTAGTGCCTTCCCCGGAACGGCGTGAGGCCCGGGACCGGGTCCGGTCGGCCCTGCGGAAGCTGAGTCCGGAAGACGACGTAGAAGCCTTCCTCACCGTTTACGAGCGCACTGCAGAGCGAGAAGGCCTCCCGCCGGCTCAGTGGGCTGAAGTCGTCGCGCCATTCTTGATCGGCGACGCCCAGAAGGCCTACACCGACCTCAGTTGGGAGGATGCCCAGGACTACGCCAAACTCAAAGGTGAGATCCTTGCGAGACTGGGGGTCAATACTTATGTTCGAGCTCAACGGGTGTTTTCCTGGTCCTATGTGGAGTCCAAGCCGGCTCGCTCCCAGGCGTATGACTTATTGCAGTTGGTGAAACGGTGGCTCCAGCCTGAGAGCTTAACTCCGGGACAGATGGTGGAAAGGGTGGTGGTCGACCGGCTGGTTCGGACTCTGCCGGTTGCGATACAGCGTTGGGTGGGGCAAGGGGACCCGGGTACCTTGGACCAGGTGGTTAGCTTGATAGAGCGATATACAGCCACCGAGGAGTTCATACGGGACTCTGCCCCACTGCGGCAGTTACGCCGGCCTCCGGAGCCGGGTAGAGGTATGCGTTCATCTACAGGGGACTCTCCTAAAAACGTACCCGCTGAGAGGATACCCCAGAATGGGGCTGGCAAGAAACCAGGCTCCCCAAGAAGGAGCTTCCGACCCGGCGCTGGCACCGCTACGTGGTGCTGGCGGTGCAAAGGGCCGGGACATGTGGCTACCTACTGCCCACTAACAGTGGAACCCATGGACTGCGGGTTCACACGCCGGCTCTCGATGTATGCCAGCCCCGTGTTCACCGCAGAAGTAGTGGTTCCCCTAACGGCACCACATCTGTGTCCGGTGCTCGTCAATGGACACAGAGCAGAAGCTCTCTTGGACTCTGGCAGTTGGGTGACGCTGGTTCGTGCGTCCTTAATCCCCGGGTTGCAACTCACTGGGGGATTGGTCGGGGTCCGGTGTATTCACGGGGACCTACGCGAGTATCCGACCACGGAAGTGACTCTATCCACTCCCGGTGGAGAGGTGACTCACGTGGTCGGAGTGGTAAAGTCTCTACCCTACGGGGCGGTGCTGGGAAGAGACTTACCGTTGTTTTGGTCCTTATGGGAAAGGAGAGTAGCCCTGCTCTGAAGCCAGGGAACCCAGGTGCTGAGCCCGACGACCCTGAGACCGGGACACCTGCCGTAGGGGTCGCCAACATAGGGCTAGAGTGTCACCCCGATAGGTTCCCGCTAGACGTCTTGGCAGGGGAGGTCGAGGAGACCCCACCGCTTCCAGAGTTGGAAGTATCCCGGGGAGCGTTTGGGACAGCCCAGTTACAGGATCCCACACTGACCCGGGCCCGAGAAAGGGTAACTGAAATAAACGGGGTAGCTCAGCAGCCGGGGGCCGAGAACATATTTCCACGCATGGTGCTTAACCAAGAGTTACTCTATAGGGTGGACAAAATCCGGGATGAGGTTGTGGACCAACTGGTAGTACCGCAGCCACACCGCCGGGCGGTCCTAGAGATGGCCCACTCCCACCTGCTAGGGGGCCACCTTGGGGCTGAAAAAATGCAAGAACGCATCTTGCGAAGGTTCTTTTGGCCGGGCGTGTATGCGGATGTCCAGAGGTACTGTGACTCCTGCCCGGAATGTCAGCTGACCACACCCATTGCCACCTTCCGTAGTCCATTGGTACCTCTACCAGTTATAGAGGAACCTTTTGAACGGATTGCAATGGATTTGGTGGGGCCTATAGTGAAATCAGCACGAGGCCACCAACACATACTCGTGGTTGTCGACTACGCCACCCGGTACCCGGAGGCGATCCCGTTACGCCACCCCACGGCGAAAATAATTGCCGGGAGCTGTTTGCCATGTTCTGTCGCCTAGGACTACCTAAGGAAATCCTCACAGATCAGGGGACTCCTTTTATGTCCAAAGTGACCCGGGAACTGTGTAAATTGCTCAACATCAAACAGCTGCGCACCTCGGTGTACCATCCCCAGACCGACGGGTTAGTCGAGCGGTTTAACAAAACCCTGAAGTCCATGCTGAAAAAGGTGGTGGCCAAGGATGGAAAGGATTGGGATATGCTATTACCCTATCTAATGTTCGCCATCCGGGAGGTACCACAGTCGTCTACGGGGTTTTCCCCCTTTGAACTGTTGTACGGCCGACATCCTAGAGGGCTCTTGGATGTCGCCAAGGAGACGTGGGAACAGGAACCCACTCCCTATAGGAGCGTCATAGACCACGTGGCGAAAATGCAGGACCGGATCACGGCGGTCCGGCCTATTGTGACAGAGCACCTGATGAATGCTCAAGGAACTCAAAGCCGCACGTATAATACACGGGCCACCGTTAGGACCTTTGAGGTGGGGGACCGGGTATTGGTCTTAGTGCCCACTACGGAAAGCAAGTTATTGGCCAAATGGCAAGGGCCATATGAAATCCGGGAAAAAGTAGGTGAGGTGAATTACAAGGTATACCAGCCCGGGAAAAGGAAACCCGTGCAGCTATACCACGTTAACCTGCTTAAGGCGTGGAAAGACCGGGAGTGCATGATCATGGAGGCATCCGATGCACCCGGGGTCCCTTCCCCTTTGGCCCCCAGGGACACCGAAGGCGTACGAATAAGTGACACCCTCACTAAGGCCCAACGACGGGAAGCTCACAAATTGGTACAGCAGAATCCCGATGTGTTTTCTGACCTGCCAGGGCGGACTTCGGTCATTCAACATGACATTGTCACTGAGCCCCGGGTAAAAGTGCGGGTGAAACCGTACCGGGTACCCGAGGCCCGACGGCAAGCCATCGCGGCCGAAGTGAAACACATGCTTAAGTTAGGGGTGATAGAAGAATCCCGGAGCGAGTGGGCTAGTCCCATCGTGCTCATTCCAAAACCGGACGGATCGCTGCGGTTTTGCAATGATTTCCGGAAGCTAAATGAAGTATCTAAGTTTGATTTATATCCCATGCCCCGGGTGGACGAGCTGATCGAAAGACTGGGGCAAGCCAGTACTTCACGACGCTCGATCTGACAAAAGGCTACTGGCAAGTGCCGCTGACAAAGTCGGCTAAGGAAAAAACCGCCTTTGTTACTCCGGAGGGCCTCTATCACTATGTCGTGTTGCCTTTTGGGTTGCATGGAGCCCCGGCCACATTCCAGCGGCTCATGGACATAGTGTTGGCACCCCATCGGAAGTACGCGTCCGCTTACCTGGATGATATCATCATCTTTAGTCCTGATTGGCATACCCACTTATCCCAGGTACAGGCCGTGGTAGATTCGCTCAGGGCCGCCGGCCTGACGGCGAATCCAAAAAAATGTGCCATGGGGCTCGAGGAGGCCCGGTACCTGGGGTATGTGATTGGGCGAGGGTTATCAAACCCCAAATAAACAAAATCGAGGCCATTCAAAATTGGCCCCGACCAGTGTCTACCAAACAGGTGAGGGCGTTTCTCGGCATTGTTGGGTATTACCGACGTTTCATACCCAACTTTGCTGGGCGAACGGCGGCCCTATCCGACCTGTTGAAAGGGAAGAAAACTGCGTTGGTGCGGTGGAATCCCCAAGCAGAGGCTGCCTTTCAGTCCATGAAGTTGGCCTTGTGCGGACAGCCCGTCCTCATCAGTCCTGACTTCAAACGCGCCTTCGTTGTACAAACAGACGCCTCGGAGGTGGGGCTGGGGGCTGTGCTGTCGCAGGAAGTGGACGGAATCGAGCATCCGGTCACTTACTTGAGCCGGAAATTGTCCCCGGCGGAAAAGAATTATAGCGTAGTGGAGAAGGAGTGCTTGGCCGTTAAATGGGCCTTGGAGTCCCTACGTTATTATTTGCTCGGGCGACAGTTCCGGTTGGTTACGGATCACGCTCCCTTGGTCTGGATGCGAAATGCCAAGGAACGGAACGCTCGGGTCACCCGGTGGTTCCTGTCCCTCCACAACTTCAATTTTACGGTGGAGCATCGGGCTGGCAAGTTGCAGGGTAATGCGGATGCCCTGTCCCGGGCACCCTGTTTGATGGCTGGGGTTCAACCCCACAAGTTTGAACCGAGGGGGGGGGTGTGTGAGACAGTGCGGGGGATCATTTGCGAGGGGCGCTATGTCTCCCCCAGAATGCGCACTGTCACGTATTGAGCCCGGTATAGGGTGTGAGAGAAAGGGACGGTCCGCTCCCTCCGCTCCGGGTCTTGCAAGGTCCCGGAAGTAGACACGGAGTTAAAAGCCTGGTCAGGAGGCAGGGCGGGGTTCCCTGGAGAGAGATTTGTGCCTTAGCTGCAGCAGCAGCAGAGAGATAGACAGGAGAGGTCTAGAGTTCCAAGAGGCCGTGTGCTAGTCTAACACGGCCTAGCCCAGGAGGGCTGGGGAACTCGGGGTGACCTAGAACGGAGGCCTTTTGCCTGAAGGACCCGGGTACGTTATATGAACTGTGTCTTGTGTACCCGGCTGCGACCCGGATTCCGGCAGACTGTGCCATCGCTGTGTGTACCAGCAATAAACACCGGGTCCTGTTTGAACCACTACCGGGCTCCACGTGTTTCCTGACTTGCCATCCAGGCGCTGCCCCACACATCACACTAGAGCAGGGCAGGCCAGCACCTCCAAGGCTTATAAGGAGAAGTCTGGCCAACTATGCAGCTTGGATACCCAATAATTAAATGGAACAGAAGCATCAGGAAGGATGAAGGTAAGGTCACTTAGATAGTCGTTGTCCATCTTGTTCAACTTTCCCTCCTAGACATTGCTACAAGTCCAGCTAGCCCCTGCTGATGAGTTGGTTTATTGAAGATGGCCCAGTTTGTGGACATTTTACCACCACCTCTTTTGGACCTGCTGAGCGTGTCTCTCCCCATTAATGCACGCTGTTGCACAGAGCTGGTACCTCTGCTAGCAGCAGTGTCTGAGGATGATGTTGCCATCAAATGATCGATAACGGCCCTCTTGAAGTATTTAATTAGGAAACCCCTTGGTGACTGCAACAGTAGCAAAGGAAATTTGTCCTTGTACCATGGGTCTAGAAAGGAGGCCAACCAGTATAAGTTGCTGTTGAAAATGTGGATCACATGAGGGTCTTGGCACAGACAGTTAGATATAAAGTGTGTCATGTGTGCCAAGCTGCAAAGATGCAAATGTTCTGTGATCCCAGAAGGAGCAACAATACCCATGCTCTCCTCACATTGACTCTCCTCCTCCACCTCCTCCTTTCCAGCCCATCCATGCTGGACAGACATAAAGCTGGGGTTGGGAGTCCCCTCTGTAACATGAGGGGTCCCCTCGGTACTACTGAAAAAGAAGTCCTCTCCCTCCTCGTCTTCCTCATCATCCTCATCCCCCAATCTTGCCTGATGAAATTGGCTGGGCTGGGTAGTATCACCCATTGTGAAATCTTGCTCCATACCCAGCTGCTGGGCATTCAAAGCTTCAATTTTTAGATTATGCAGCGATTCTTTCAGCAGACATAGCATAGGGATGGTTATGCTGATAATAGCCTGATCACCGCTCACAACCTTGGTGCAGTACTCAAAGTTATCAAGCACCTCACAAATGTCAGCGATCCACACCCACTCGACAGTTGTTATGTGTCTTGGTTGAGTCTCAGTCTGATGGGTATGTTTAAGCTGGTATTCAGCAAGTGCCGTCTTCTGCTCACCTATCTTTGCCAACATATGATATGTTGAGTTCCACCGTGTTGGCAGGTCACAAATGAGTCGGTGGTTTGGCAAATTAAATTGCTTTTGAAGCGCTGCAAGACCGGCAACAGCGGTTGAGGAATAGCAGAAATGTGCACAAAAGTTGGCGCACCTTCTCAAGTAGGTACGGCAAGTCATGGTATGTTTTTATAAATTTCTGCACCACTAGGTTCAGCACATGAGCCATGCATGGCACATGTCCCAACTTCCTGAGCTTTAAGGCCACCACCAAGTTATGCCCATTATCGCAGACAACCAGACCGGGTTGAAGTTGCAGTGAGGAGAGCCACTGATCAATCTGTTGTTTTATTCCTTGCCACAGCTCTGCTGCAGTGTGTGGTGTTTCACCTAAGCAGATGAGCTTCATCAGAGCATATTGCCATTTTGCCGATGTGCTGCTGCACAGCTCCCAACTTGGGAGTGATGTGGAGGGCAATTGAGCATAAGATGACGAGGTGGAGGAGGAGGAAGATAGGAGACAGGATGTATATGATGAGGCAGAAACCCTGATTGAGGTTGGGCCCGCTATTCATGCCATGGGTAGGATATGTGATGGTCTAGTTTGAGACTTTGTCCCACTCTCCACCAGGTTGAGCCAGTGTGCCATGACAGAGATGTATCGTCCCTGTCCACAAGTATTTGTCCACGTGTCTGTTGTAAGATGGACCTTCCAGGTTACGGCATTGGTGAGAGCACGCTTTATATTATTTAAGACGTGCTGGTGTAACGCGGCGACGGCATACCGGTCAAAATAGTGCCGGCTGGGAACCGAGTATCGTGGTGCAGCTACAGCCAAGAGATCATGCCTCCACAAGCCTAAACGGCACCATCACCACTGCTAGCAACTTGGAAATGTGCGCATTCAGTATTTGTGCTAGTGGGTGCGTGGCTTGGTATTTACACCTCTATTCATAGATCTGGGCATGGATAACTGAACTTTTGGCTGGGACAAACGAGTGGATGAGCTTGTTGTGTCATGCGTCTGTGCAACCGCAGCTTGTGAGCAAGAGGTATGATCACTTGCTTTCTGCCCAGCAGATTGGGAAGGAGACACCAATTTGGTCCCCTTTTGTTCCGCCCACCGACTAAGGTGCTTGGCTGCCATGTGTTTCCGCATACTGGTGGTGCTTTGGTTGCCTTTGCCTGGCCTCTGCTTAGCTTTGTATGGCAGATGCTACAGAAGATAACATGTAGTTCAGAAGGACTATCTGAAAAATATTTCCAGACAGCGGCTGAACACATCCTTGCCTTGGTTTGGGGCACAGAGGGATTGCTCTTGGCAACAGTTGACACTATTTGCACTCTGCTCAAACCAGTAGCCCTTGGTGCCTTTGTTGGTGTTACATATTCACCTTCTTCCTCTGTTTTGCTGTGCTGGCTATGCATGCCAGAGGTCCAGGTCAGATCAGTGGTCTCAACATCAACCACCTCGTCGTCCATGTCATCCTCCTTCCATGATGATATTGTCGGCTGGCCAGATGGAAACTGTGTATCATCACCATCAGCCTCCACCTCCTCACCTGGTATATTACGAGGATGAATGTTGCTTTCTTCTGGCCGTGGGTTTTCAAATATTTGGCCATGAACAGACGATACCTACTCATGCTCCTCTTCAATGTCGCTCGGTGAGAGGCCAGAGGAAACTAAAGGATATGGACCAAACAGATCCTTGGAGTGGCCAAGGTTGGGGTCAAATGTTTCCTGTCACTCCTAATGGGGTGATGAACTAGGAACAGGTTGAGAATAGGATGACCCAGCGTTCTCTGTATGGATAGGAGACTGTGTGGTCATGGATGATTGGGTGCTGCTACAAAATTTTGTGGAGGCCTTATCAGCCATCCAAGACACTATCTGCTCTTGCTCTTTTGGCTTCTACACCGTTTACGTTCCAGACCAGGAAATTTCACCAGGAACATAGATGCATCAACCATCTTCTGTCCCCCAGACTCTGTGCCTTGTCGGGCACCACTGATAACCCCACACCCACTTCCACATCCATGTCCCTGTCCCTTCACAACAGCCTTTTTAGGAATTTGGGGTTTTTTGTGACATAGCTGCAGATATTCAGATGCAAAAATTGGGTAACAAGGAGCAGTTAGTGCTTTGTAGAAGGTAGCACTACAGCCTAGTACTGCTTTGTGTTTTACACACAGCACTGCAACGGCACCAAAACTTTAAGACAATATGTTACCCGTGCCAGTCACCACACAAGACAGCGGTGCTGGCTGTGTGTCAGTTGTGCAGAACCGTGTGTACTAGAAGGCTGTTGCATTACTGTGATTGGCTAATGCTGGGCGGGAGATCTGAATATTGCGAGGCGAGTAGTGAAATACTTGCTATGTTCCGAGTACCGTGAGTACCACATTACTTGCCGAGTACTGAATACTTGCAATTATACTCAGCCATCCCTATGTTTAATCAAAGGAAGAATCCAGCCAACGATGGCTGGATTTTTCCTTTGATGTATCAATTGGGGAACTGGACATTCCTCTCCAACTGAGAACGGTTTTGGTTAATTCAGTGAAGCACCAACCTCTTTCCCCTTCCTCTGACCTTTATCCAAATAGTGATCCTCAAGGCTATGGAGTTTCTATGAGTGGTGGGAGGCAACAGGGAAAAAAAGAGGGGGCGCAGATCTGATTGTAGCGTATCAGTAGTTCTAAATGTTAAGATTATTGGTGCTCACCTTTATATGGTCTTGCAGCAGGCTCATCTGACCAGACTTGGTCTTTATTCCCGTTAGGTTTGCAGCCCTGTCCTGGACGATCGGCACACTTAGCGTTGTGGCCGTAATGATTCAGTTCATGGAAGGAAATCCAGAGTGGGGGGAGGGCGCTCCCATTAGCAGGAAATCAAGCTTGGTTCTTATTTTTTAAACATTTTTTATTTCATCAATATTTAAAAAAGTCAAAAGTATACCTGAGGAAGGCTGATGTGTATAGAAAGTTCTGCCGAAATGCGTTGTATTTAGCTGCTAATGATAAGAAAAACTGGATTTTTTAACGTTTAAATATTGATGAAATGAAAAATTTTAAAAAAATAAGAAGCAAGCTGGATTTCTTGCGAATGGGAGCGACCTCCGCCCACTCTGACCTTTATCCCTATGTTTAACCCTTCTCCTGTTTTGTACACTTACTTGTATGAAGTAATACATGAACTTTCTAAGTAAGTCTGTATCTCCTGAGTTCCCTTGCACCCATACACTAGACTCTATACAGACGGTATTTAAAAAGTAACAAGATTCAAAAGACAACAATAGAGTCTGCTGGGTCTAGGAATGCTGGGTCTGTTGCAGATCGTATAAAGATTTCTGGATCTTCACCTTTGGGGAAGTGCTGCAGACTGCGAATTCAAGATATCAATCAATACCATATATGATGTTTTGTCACAAACATTTCAGGTGAGTATATTCCCTTTCTTCAGTCAGATATTTTACCACATGTAAACCCTATTTTGTGCCCTTTTACTTTTCCAGCTTTTCTGCCATAACCCCTTAGTGACTGAGCCAATTTCCACCTTAATGACCAGACCGTTTTTTGTAATTCTGACCACTCTCCATTTATGAGGTAATATCTCTGGAACGCTTCATTGAATCCGAGCGATTCTGAGATTGTTTTTTCGTGACATATTGGGCTTCATGTTGGTAGTAAATTTAGGTCGATCATTTTTGCGTTTATTTGTGAAAATATTTAAAAAATTGGCAAAAATTTTGAAAATTTCACAATTTTCAAATTTTGAATTTTTATTCTGTTAAACCGGAGCGTTATGTGACACAAAATAGTTAATAAATAACATTTCCCACATGTCTACTTTACATTAGCACAATTTTGGGAAAAAAACATTTTTCTGGTAGGAAGTTATAAGGGGTCAAAGTTCATCTGCAATTCAGCGCAATTTTGGGAAAAAAAATTTTTTCGGTTAGGACATTAGAAGGGTTCAAAGTTCATCAGCAATTTCTCATTTTTCCAGCAAAATTTACAAAACCATTTTTTTAGTGACCACATCACATTTGAAGTCCCTTTGAGGGGTCTACATGACAGAAAACACCCAAAAGTGACACCATTCCAAAAACTGCACCCCTCAAGCTACTCAAAACTACATTCAAGAAGATTATTAACCCTTCAGGTGCTTTACAGGAACTAAAGCAAAGTGGAAACAAAAAATGGACATTTTAATTTTTCCAACAAAAATGTTCTTTTAGGCTCAATTTTTTAATTTTCACATGGGCAACAGGATAAAATGCATCCTAAAATTTGTTGGGCAATTTCTCCTGAGTACACCGATACCTCATATGTGGTCATAAACCACTGTTTGGGCGCACAGCAGGGCTCAGAAGGAAGGGAGCGCAATTTGATTTTTGGAGCTAATTTTCCATTCAAAAAGTCAAATGGCGCTCCTTCCCTTTCGAGTCCTGCCGTGCTCCCAAACAGTGGTTTATGACCACATATGAGGTATCGGTGTACTCAGGAGAAATTGGCCAACAAATTTTAGGATGCATTTTATCCTGTTGCTCATGTGAAAATTAAAAAATTGAGGACAAAAGAAAGTTTTTGTGAAAAAAAAAGTACTTTTTAATTTGTACGGATCAATTTGTAAAGCACCAGAGGGTTCAAAGTGCTCACTATGCATCTAAATAAATTCCTTGGGGTGTCTAGTCTCCAAAATGGGGTCACTTGTGGGGGAGCTCCAATTTTTAGGCACACGGGGGCTCTCCATACGCGACATGGTGTCCGCTAACAATTTGAATGGAAAATTAGCTCCAATTGTTAGCGGAGACCATGTTGCGTATGGAGAGCCCCTGTGTGCCTAAACATTGGAACTCCCTCACAAGTGACCCCATTTTGGAAACTAGACCACCCAAGGAACTTATCTTGATGGGTGATGAGCACTTTGAACCCCAGGTGCTTCACAAATGAAACCATAAAAATGAAAAAAGAAAATTTTTGTGGAAAAGAAAGTACGTTTTCATTTTTACGAATCAATTTGTGAAGCACCTGGGGGTTCAAGGAGCTCACTATGCATCTAAATAAATTCCTTGGGGGGTCTAGTTTCCAAAATGGGGTCACTTGTGGGGGAGCTCCAATGTTTAGGCACACGGGGGCTCTCCATATGCGACATGGTGTCCGCTAGCAATTTGAATGGAAAATTTGCTCCAATAGTTAGTGGACACCATGTCACGTATGGAGAACCCCTGTGTGCCTAAACATTGGAGCTCCCCCACAAGGGACCCCATTTTGGAAACTAGACGCCTCACGGATTATATCTAGTGGTATAGTGAGCATTTAGAACCTACAGCTACTTCACAGAATTTGATAACGTCATATTGAACATTTTCTTTTTTCACACAATTTCTCACTTTTAGGGTACTTTCACATCAGCGGTTTTTGCCGTTCATGGCAGATGCGGTGAAAAAAATGCATCTGCCGCGATTACTGCATAACTGCTGCACTTGCGGCACAGTTGCTGCAAGCCCCATAGAATGTCTATGCGGGCTTGCGGCAGGTGCGGCAAGTGCGGTATCAGCACTTGCAGCAGATGCGGCCGCAAAAAAAAAGCATCAGACCGTGGTTTTTTTCGCGGCTGCACCTGCCGCAAGTGCCAAAACCGCACTTGCCGCACCTGCCGCACACTTACCGCAAGCCCCATAGACATTGCATGGGACTTGCCACAACTGTGCCACAAGTGCAGCGGTTATGCGGTAATCGCGGCAGATGCGTTTTTTTCACCGCATTTGCCGCAATCGGCAAAAGCCGCTGATGTGAAAGCAGCCTTAGAGCATGTGCATAAGATCCGGAGACACCGTGTCCTGGTCGTCTCCTCTCCTGCATATTTTTGTTCTAGTATTTCTTTATTAAATTAAAAAAAAAAAATGACGTGGGGCTTCGCCACACTTTTGGTCCAGCCAGGTACAGCAGGCAGCTACGGACTGCCACCAACCCCTTCTGCCTAGTTTTACCTGGCTGGAAACCAAAAATATAGGGAAGCTCTTTTTTTTTTATTATTTCATGAAATAATTAAAAAAAAAAAAACGGCGTGAGCTTCGCCATGTTTTTGGGCCAGCCAGGTACAACTAGGCAGCTGGGGGCTGGAATCCTCAGCGTAGGGAGGCCCAAGCTTTCTGGGCCCCCCCCGCTGCGAATTGCAGCCCACAGCCGCCCCAGAAAATGGCGCATTCATAGAAGCGCCATTTTCTGGCGCTGTATCCAGCTCTTCCAGCTGCCGTGTAGCGGTGACAGACAGGGTAATAAGGGGTTAATGCCAGCTTTTTTGCAGCTGGCACTAAGCCTGAGATTGTTAATGTCTGGCCAATATTAGACCGGGCCATTAAGAATCCCTAGTAAATTGTAAAGAAGACACAAGACAGAAAAAAATATTTTTATTAGAAAAAACACACAGACACTATTTAGACCCCATCTTTATTATTCTTTGGCATCCGACGTAGTCCAGTAGGAAGGTCCGACGTAGTCCAGTAGGAAGGTCCGACGTAGTCCAGTGGGAGGTCCCTCGATCATTTCCAGACTTTTACAGCATATGGGGGTGTCCCCCATATGCTATAAAAGCTGGCATTCTTCCAGGAGAATGACAGGTCATGACCTCAGTGAGGTCATGGCAGGTCAGGATCCTTGGTTCACAAAGGGTTAATTGTGATCCCATCATGAGATCACAATTAACCCTTTGTGAACCAAGGATCCTGACCAGCCATGACCTCACTGCGATCATGAGCTGTCAGTCTAATTGCAGACAGAGCAGTCTCTGCATAGACTGACAGCTCATGATCGCAGTGAGGTCATGGCAGGTCAGGATCCTTGGTTCACAAAGGGTTAATTGTGATCTCATGATGGGATCACAATTGACCCTTTGTGAACCAAGGATGGTGACCTGCCATGACCTCACTGCGATCATGAGCTGTCAGTCTCATTGCAGACAGAGTAGTCTCTGCATAGACTGACAGCTCATGATTGCAGTGAGGTCATGGCAGGTCAGGATCCTTGGTTCACAAAGGGTCAATTGTGATCTCATGATGGGATCACAATTGACCCCTGTGGGAACCAAGGATGGTGACCTGACATGACCTCACTGAGATCATGCCCTGTCACTATGCGCAGGCAGAGCAGTCTCTGTTCTGTCTGCGCATGCCGGCAGACAGGAAGATGAAGAGGCCGGAAGAAGCAGCGAGAGCCGCACCGGGATGATGGTGAGTATCAGCCTCAGGAGACCTCCGGGGGTGGGGGGGTACTGACGGGGCAGGGGGGCAGAGCGGGGGAATATTTACAATCTCCCTCCATCTGAGCTGTCAGATGGGAGGGAGATCAGATGATGGCGGCGGGGGCTGGAAGGAGCCGGGCCACAGGGGACATGTAGAGGATGGGGGGGGGGGGTATATGACCGGGGGGGGCGAGTGACCGGGAGGGGGGGCAGAGCGGGGGAGTACGGATCATCTCCCTCCCATCTGAGCTGTCAGATGGGAGGGAGATGATGTCGGGCATTAGTTGCTGACGCGCTGCGGCGCCATTTTAGGAGGAGGGGAGGGGGTGGGGGCTGAGTACTGGTACCGGGGGCTGTGTACCGGTACTGGGGGGGGGGGCATATGATTTCTCTTCATGCCACGGGTTTGACCCTGTGGCATGACAGAGAAATCATTGTTTTTACCGGCGGTTCGCTGCATATTTATGTGATCACGGTTATACACCGGTAAACGGTGTATAACCGTGATCACATGGCGGGTACCGGTAAAAACCGGCCCGATTCATAATCTTGGGGGTCTCAGCTACCCCCGGTAGCTGAAACCCCGGAGATTTTTGACCACTGGGGGGCGCTAGAGCACTTTCCCTGGCTGACGTCTGCAGACGTCAGCCAGGCATAAGTACCCTCTTTTTCAGACGTCTCTGGACGTTAGGCCGTCGTTATGGGGTTAAAGGGTCTGGGAATAAGGAAGGCAGCGTTAATGACCTGTGTGGAGGGACTAATAAAATCCTTGCTGAGATACATGCTTTAAAGACCAGCTTTACTAGTCTGTGGGATAGTAATGATCAACAATCTGTAACTCCCTAGCAATCTTTCAACATTTAGTGAATGATGTTTTTAGGGACCTCTTGGATACATTCATGGTGATTTATCTGGATGATATTTTATTTTTTTCTAACTCCACAGAGGAACATCATGGATGTGTGAGGATTGTTCTGTCTCTTTCTAATGACTGCAGATCCCAAACATTCTAATCATCAGTGTCTTAGATAATTGTGTAACTTGTACTCACATCACCAGACATTAACAGACAGTTTAACTCCGCCAGAATAATGACTTGTAGTAAGACCAGGAGAAACACTGTAGTTTTCTTCCAAAATCTTGTATTAAACACAATGTAAAGGCAGGTAAAAAGGAGTAATCTGTACAGGGTAGTACACAAGCATCTTCAGTAATGGCTTCTGCAGACTAAACTGAGGAAGAAGGGAGGAGCAACCTAGTACAGAGCCAAACTAAGGGAGGAACATAGGGTCAAACTTCATACAGTCTAAATCTACCTAGCAACAACAGGGGAATTTACTGATTGGAGAAAAAATGCAAATGCAGAGAAATATATACAACGAGGGACCGTTCCTGCCAAACTAATCTAATAAGCTTCTATGAAGAAGTAAGTTCTGGACTGGACCAAGGAAATGCAGTGGATGTGGTGTATATGGACTTTTCAAAAGCTTTTGATACGGTGCCACACAAAAGGTTGATACATAAAATGAGGGCAATGGGGATAGGGGAAAATATGTGTAAGTGGGTTAAGAACTGGCTTAGTGATAGGAAACAAAGGGTGGTTATTAATGGAACACACTCAGAATGGGTCACAGTTAACAGTGGGGTACCACAGGGGTCAGTGTTGGGCCCGCTTCTATTTAATATATTTATTAATGACCTTGTAGGGGGCATACAGAGTAGAATCTCAATATTTGCAGATGAAACTAAACTCTGCAGGGTAATCAATACAGAGGAGGACAATTTTATATTACAGGAGGATTTATGTAAACTAGAAGCTTGGGCTGCTAAATGGCAAATGCGCTTTAATGGGGATAAATGTAAAGTCATGCACTTGGGCAGAGGAAATAAAAGGTATAATTATGTGCTTAATTGTAAAACACTGGGCAAAACTGTCACTGAAAAAGACCTGGGTGTATGGGTAGATGACAAACTCACATTTAGTGGCCAGTGTCAGGCAGCTGCTGCAAAGGCAAATAAAATAATGGGATGCATTAAAAGAGGCATAGATGCTCATGAGGAGAACATAATTTTACCTCTATACAAGTCACTAGTGCGACCACACTTAGAATACTGTGTACAATTCTGGTCTCCGGTGTATAAGAAAGACATAGCTGAACTGGAGCGGGTCCAGAGAAGAGCGACAAAAGTCATTAGAGGACTGAGGGGTCTGCAATACCAAGACAGGTTATTAAACTTGGGGTTATTTAGCTTGGAAAACGAAGGCTTAGGGGTGATCTTATAATAATGTATAAATATATGAGGGGACAATACAGAGACCTTTCTAATGATCTCTTTACTCTTAGGCCTGAGACGCGGACAAGGGGGCATCCTCTACGTCTGGAGGAAAGAAGGTTTAATCATAATCAAAGACGTGGATTCTTTACTGTAAGAGCAGTGAGACTATGGAACTCTCTGCCACATGATGTTGTAATGAGTGACTCACTACTAACATTTAAGAAGGGCCTGGATGCCTTTCTTGAAAACTATAATATTACTAGTTATACATACTAGATTCGTTGATAGGGCGTTGATCCAGGGAACTAGTCTGATTGCCGTATCTGGAGTCAGGAAGGAATTTTTTCCCCCAATGTGGAGCTTAGTGTTGCCACATGTTTTTTTGCCTTCCTCTGGATCAACATGTTAGGCTATGGGTTGAACTAGATGGACTTAAAGTCTTCCTTCAACCTTAAAAACTATGTTACTATGTTACTATGTTGTTCCCATTCGTGGGACACAACAAGGAAAGTCTTAGAACACCTATGACAAAACTATCTTTATATCAAATTTGAAAAGTGTGAATTTCACCAGACTGAGATTCCATTTTTGGGGTATATAATGTCTTCACAGGGATTTAGTATGGACAAAAGCAAGATCCAAGCTAATAAGAACTGGCCAGTCCCCAGGAATGTGAAGGAAATTCAGTGCTTCATTGGGTTTGTGAATTTCTTCAGGTGTGTCATCAGGAACATTTCTGAGATAGTGTCCCGATCACACAACTTACCCGTAAGAAGTCTCCATTTACCTGGACCCCTCAAGCCAAAGAAATATTTTCCCATTTAAAGAGTTAATTTACCACAGCACCTATCCTACTGCATCCTAACCCCAAACTTGCCTTTATAATAGAGGTGGATTCCTCAGACTGTCCTATCAGAGCTATACTCTCCCAGAGAATAGGTGAGTAAAATGTCTTACATCCCTGTGCTTTCTTTTCCCAGCGGTTGTCTTTAGCAGAAAAGAATTACGACGTGGGCAATAGAGAATTGAAGACACTATCTTCAGCAAACAGGTCACAGGTGAGAATGTTACCTTTACTAGGCATTCAAACCCATTTTTGTCAACTTCTGTGCATGTTATCAGGCCAAAATCACCAGGGTATGTAAACTTTTGATCAGGGTCATGTGGATGTAAAAAAGAAAACACAGTCATTTGACAATAAATGGCTTCACCCAACCACTAACCATGAGTGGAAAAAATTTTTTTGTGTTATTATTCATATTCTCTGAAAAAGGTATAGAAAGAAAAAAAATCTGCTGAGGTATGTAAACCTTTGAGCACAATTGTATATGAAGTTGATTATATCCCTGTGTGTTGTGCTTTGATAAAGACTTCATGATGAAGTTGAAACGTTGAATGGCGGAATAAAGAAAAACAGAAATTATTACTATTTTTTGTGGCACTGTCTGATATTTAATTTATTTTAATTTTGTCTTGGTACATTTATATGCTGTATAACTGAAAAGTGCCCCACAGCATGATGTTCCCACCTCCAAACTTCACTGTTGTTATGGGGTTTAAGAGATAATATGTAGTATGGTGTGTATTTGATCCAGTCGACAGGGTAAGGGGTACTCGGATACCGGGATATGTGGTTACTTCGGTGGGGGGGGGATCATGGCTGGTCGGTTCCCGGTTCCGTGCCCTGGACCCTCAGTGGCAGGGATGGGGGTGATGATGATGGGGAATGATAATGTGAAGCCACCTGTGGTACTTGGTAATAGGATTACCAGCGCTGCGGCCGGCCGCTGAGGTGATGGAAATGCAGCTTTGGTAGTACAGCTCCCCACAGGTGGAGCTTTACTTCAGGGCAGCGGGGTGGATGAGGGGAGTAGACGTAGGGGTTCTGCTGTGAACGCTGCAGGCGTCAGCAGGGAATCAGGCACACACAATAGTCTCCGTTTCGGTAACTTTTTACTGATGTCCGTTAACAGGCATGGTCCATGAGGGTAACCAGGTTTCGGTGCAGCTTGGGACGTTCACCTTGGAGAGTTGTGAGGCCTCCTCTAATAGTGTGTGCGGTGTTTGGGGTAAGCTCTGCCTGTAGCTGAACCTGCTGCTATTTCTCCCTCTCAGGGTGCTGTCCACAACCGACAATGAGGACCTTTTTATGGGGATCTCTATTCTCTGCTCAGGTCCTTCTCCTATGCTTGGTCAAGTTTGGAGTCTTCTATTCTTTAATTCAGGATCCTCCTGGTCTGTCCGGGCTTTCGCTGCTACACTGTATTTGAATAATAGCTTTGGACTCCGGCATCCAGGTGGGCTTAAGGGATACCAGGTACGTTCCCTTCTTCTTTCTTCCTACCTCTCACTTCTCCAACTGGCCTCTGTCCCTCTCCCTAGGGCTCAGCACAGCTGGGTCAGCTTTCCTGATTCTGGACCTGGCTTGGTCCCAGCAACTAGCTCCTTCACTAACTGCTCTCTCCTCTGCAGTTTGACTGGAACTAACTGACTCCTTCCCTCATGCCTGGATCTTTATTGGGGATCTGGATTAAGGGCAGCCAGGGGAGCTCCTCCTCCAGGTCTGGGGTGGAAGGTGTTGTGTGCTGTGTGTGCCAAGGTGTACATCCCTCCCTGCACCGGTGAGTCCTGTGGCAATCCCTCGCAGGGGTGCCCCATTCCCCCCTAGTTAATTTCAGTCCTCCAGGAATGAAACATTTTTCAACAAACATAACATAACTTAACTATTTACATTTGAAAGTTGAACAGAGTCTCAAATAAAATTTACAAAAACCAGGGAAAAAATGGGAAAACCAAGTAACCAGTCCATACAGCACTAGTCCATCCACAGCAGGCTGCTTAAAGTATTTTTGCCATCACCAGTCCTGTGGCTATGGTCCATTTTTAAAATTATAAAAAGTTCAAAAGTCCAACAGGTAAAGTATCTGAAGGCTTAAAAGTTCAAAGTTACAAAACAAACAAACACTCCGGGTATCCTGTGGCAATCCCCTGCAGGGGTGCCATATTCCCCCTAGTTAAATACAGGCCTCCGGGACTGAAACATTGTTCCATAAACACAACATAAATTAACTATTTACATTTGAAATTGAACAGAGTCTTAAAATTAAAAATTTACAAAAACCAGGGATAAATAAGAAAACGGGTAACCAGTCCATACAGTGCTAGTCCATCCGCTGCAGGCTGTTTTAAGGGTGTTTAAACGGGTGTTTGCCACTACCAGTCCTGTGGCTATGGTACATTTTTGGAAGTAAGAAAGGAAAATTCAAAAAGTCCAACAGGCAAAGTCTCTGTAGGCTTAAAGTTCAACATTACACAACAAAACATTTAGTATGGGTGTCTCGGCGTAGGAGTCCTAGATACTGCAGGGGCCTCTAATGGGTCATAAGTGCTGTAGGCCTCCTGGCCCTGGGGTCACCTATTGGCCAAGATTTTGCTCTCCCTAGGCAGCTCCTTATGCCAACTCCACTCACCCCTCTTTCCTGATGTTGTGTAACTGGTTTTGTTTGTTTTTGTCTACTCTTCACCCATCTGTACACTGACATTGGTTACATATTTACATTTAAAGATTTATTTACATTTTTGTAATCTATTGTCTGTACCTTAGTGGTGTTTGACCCAAGTTACTACGTGTTGATCTATGTAAAACTGGTATTCCACTTGTGTGTGAGCCTGGTGTAGTGCGAACCCTGTCTACTGACCCATGTGTTGACCTGCATAACACAGGTATGCCTGAGTGTCTTCTGATTCTCACAGCGGGAAAGGCAGGTGCACCGATTGCAGGGTTCTCTGGCTCTGCTACAATGGGTGGTTCTTCTGCTCTTGGTTCTTCTACTGTGTGGGAATGTTAACATTGGTATTAGGTATGCACCTTCTATTTGGGGCCAGTCTGCGGGTACCTCTCCTATGAGTGTCTGGACTTTTTCTGGGTTCTATTTTTCGGGTTCTGGACAAGGTACATATTCCTTTGGTTGTGGTGGTTGAAGGCACTTCTTTAAATGATCTCTGGACACTGTTGATGTTGTTTCTCCATTGTCTTTGCTGATCAGACAAGTCTTCTGGTTGTCAAAGTTTGATGGTAATACAGTGTATGGTTCTGCTTCCCACTGATCATCTAATTTGTGGACTATCCTTTTCTTTTTCAAAGCTAATTCACCTGGTGTTATAGGTGTTCCTTGGGCGCTTTTGTTAAAGTTTGTTTCTTGCTTCTCTCTGGATTTTGCAAGACTTCTCTCAACACATTCCTGAATTTTCTTGTATTGCTCTGTTCTTCTGGTATCCCAATCTGCATCTAAGGTGTGTTCTTCAGGAATTACAATGCCCATTTCAAAGTCTAAGGCAATTTTCCTGGTCTTCCTCTCATGAGGTATGCAAGGGTACAATTTGTTGAGCTTACTGGGATATTGTTGTAGATGTCAACAAGGTCTGGTAACTTCTCTAGCCATCTATTTTGCTCTTCTAAGGGCAGAGTTTACAACAATTCTATTACCACGTGATTCATCTTTTCACACATTCCGCTGGTTTGGGGATGGTAAGGCATGGTACGAATTTTCTTGCATCCGTACAAGTTACAGAACTCTTGAAATACTTTAGCTTGAAAGGCAGGACCTTGGTCTGTTAATACCTGTTCTGGATACCCATGTGGTCTGCAGAAATAGGCTTGAAAGGTTTTTGTGGCTGTCTGAGCTGCTAAGTCTTTCACAGGAGCTACCACAAGGAATCTGGAGTAGTGGTCCACCATGGTAAGAGCATAGGTATAGCCCGATCTGCTGGGTGTGAGTTTGACATGATCTAAGGCTACCAGTTCTAATGGCTGTTTAGTAATGATAGGCTGTAGTGGTGCTTTCTGGCTGTTATGGTCTTTTCTTCTTAATGAGCATGGTCCACAATTTTTACACCATTTCGCTATGGTAGACCTCATGCCAATCCAATATAATCTCTCGCGTAACAATATTTCCAGTTTTCTCCATCCAAAGTGTCCTGCTCCGTTATGGTACGCTTCCAACACGATCTGGACGTCTCTCTTTGGAACTACAATTTGCCATACCATATGTGTTCTGGAGTTGATATACCGTCTGCACAATTGACCTTGATAGATGAATAACCTGCTTCGTTCTTTCCACAGGTATTGGGCCTCTGGTGGAGCATTCTTTTCAAGTTGGGAATCCGGTTAGGTTACCAGCCTGTTCACTAGGCTCACTGCCGGATCCCTGTCTTGTGTCTCTTTCCATTCATAGTGAGGCAACCGGTTTAGTGCAACACTCTGACGGTTCTGGTAGATATGGGCTTTTGTCATTTTCCATTTTACTTTTATGGAAAACTGGGAGTTCTACTTCCTCCAAGTCATCTACCTCTTCTTCAAGTCCTTGCAAATGTATTTGAGAGTTTCTTGAGAGGGCATCAGCATTTGCATTGTTACGGTCTGCCCGGTACTTGATGGTAAAGTCATAGTTCGATAGTTGGGCCATCCAGCATTGCTCTAATGCAGCAAGCTTCGCGGTATCCAAGTGTGTTAACGGGTTATTGTCCGTGAAGAGGGTAAATTTTGAAGCTGCCAGCTAATGCTTGAACCGCTCTGTTATAGCCCAGACCAAGGCCACGAACTCCAACTTAAAAGAACTGTAGTTTTCCGGGTTCCTCTCTGTGGGTCGAAGTTTTCTGCTGGCATACGCAATTACTCTTTCCTTGCCATCTTGTATGTGAGATAGTACTGCTCCCAGACCAACATTGCTTGCGTCGGTGTAGAGGACGAATGGTAGGCTATAATTGGGATAAGCCAGGATTTCCTCACCGGTCAGAGCCTGCTTAATCTGAAGGAGTCTTCTTGTTCCTTTCCCCATTCCAATGGTTGCTCTGAAGCCCTTCTCTTCTTAGTTTGGCCTACCAGAAGATCTTTTAGGGGCGCTGCCATCTTTATGTAGCCCTTAATGAATCTTCTGTAGTACCCAAACAAACCTAAGAATTGACGTACCTCGTTGATGGTGGTTGGTTTCTGCCAGTCCTGGATAGCTGTCACTTTTTACTGGTCTGGTGCTACTGCATCTGCGCTGACCACACGCCCAAGGTATTGGACTTTTGGTTTCAGCAGGTGACATTTAGATGGTTTGAGCTTCATTCTGTACTTTGCTAGAGCCGTAAATACCTCCGCCAGGTGTTCCAGATGTTCTTTATAGGTTTTGGAATACACGATGACGTCGTCCAGGTATAAGAGTACCGTCTTTAAGTTCCAGTGTCCCAGGCAACATTCCATGGGTCTTTGAAATGTTCCCGATGCATTGTATAACCCGAATGGCCTGCTGTTGAATTCGCATAGGCCCATTGGTGTTGTGAATGCTGTTTTCTCCCGGTCTTCTTCTGCAACGGAGACCTGCCAATACCACTAGTGAGATCTAATGTAGAGAAATTATTAGCAGCCTTTAATGCAGCAAGAGACTCCTCTATATAGGGTATCGGGTAAGCATCTTTGTGAGTGATCTTATTGATTTCCCTGTAGTCCACACACATCCTCATAGTGCCATCCTTCTTTCTGACTAAGACTAAGGGGGCTGCCCAGGGACTACAGCTATCTCTTATAACCCCAGCTTCCTTCATGTCCTGCAGCATCTTTTTGGCACACTGGTAGAGGTTTGGTGGAACAGGTCTAGGTTTCAATTTAATTGGGGGTGATTTCCTGTGGGTATGTGATGGTGTACCCCTTTAATCCTCCCAAAATCTAATGGATGCTTACTAAATATCTGTTCGAACTCTTGTACTACCCGGTAGACTCCGTGCTTCTGGTGGGAAGGGGTGGCATCAGTTCCTACGTGCAACTGCTGACACCACTCCTCTAGCTGTCCCTTGGAGTTGTTATCCTCCGCCTAGTCTGGCGGGGAAAAGGGCTGTACTGTCTGTATGTTATTGTTACAGACAGTATACACATATGTACAGTAGCATACCGGGGTAGTTTGGCTTCTTCTTCCCCACAATTTAATACATGGATTGGTACTCTTCCCTTGCGTACATCCACCACCCCTCTGGCTGTCAGTAGTGTAGGCCTATGCTCTGAATATACCAGCTCTACTACTGCCTGATATTCCTTTCCTCTGAGACCTATAGCTGCTCGACACCATATAATTATTTCACTTTTTGGTAGTATCACAATGGGAAACAGGTCTGTTACACGTACACTGCCAATCTCTCCCCCAGACAGATTTACCTGTTGGTTGTGGATGAGGGCTCGGATTTCTTTTTCGATGACTCTCGTCCGCCCATAACCAGTGATAATCAGCGACGCAGGATTTCCGTTATAGACAAACAGACAGAATTAGATGATTATATAGTAGATACCTACAGCAGTGTTGGTGTTCAGCAGTGTCGGTGTTCAGCAGTGTTGGTGTGCAGCATTGTCCGTGTGCAGCAGTGTCGGTGTGCAGCAGTGTTGGAGTTCAGCAGTGTTGGTGTGCGGCGGTGTTGGTGTACACCGCTGTCAGTGTACAGTAGTGACAGTGTTGTGCAGCGGTGTCAGTGTGCGGCGGTGTGGGTGTTCAGCAGGGTCAGTGTTCAACAGTGTCAGTGTACAGCAGTGGTGGTGTGCAGCAGTGTCTGTGTGCAGTAGTGTCGGTGTTCATCAGTGTCGGTGTACACTAGTATCAGTGTTGTGCGGCGGCGTCAGTATGCGGCGGTGTCGGTGTTCAGCAGTGTCAGTGTTCAACAGTGTCAGTGTACAGCAGTGTCTGTGTGCAGCAGTGTCTGTGTGCAGCAGTGTCGGTGTTCATCAGTGTCGGTGTACAGCAGTGTTGGTGTACAGTAGTATCAGTGTTGTGCAGCAGTGTCGGTGTGCAGCAGTGTCGGTGTGCAGCAGTGTCGGTGTTCAGCAGTGTCGGTGTGCAGCATTGTCCGTGTGCAGCAGTGTCGGTGTGCGGCAGTGTTGGTGTACAGCGGTGTCAGTGTGCGGCGGTGTCAGTGTTCAACAGTGTCTGTGTACAGCAGTGTCTGTGTGCAGCAGTGTCGGTGTGCAGCAGTGTCGGTGTACAGTAGTATCAGTGTTGTGCAGCAGTGTCGGTGTGCAGCAGTGTCGGAGTTCAGCAGTGTCGGTGTGCGGCAGTGTTAGTGTACAGCGGTGTCAGTGTGCGGCAGTGTCAGTGTTCAACAGTGTCAGTGTGCAGCATTGTCTGTGTGCAGCAGTGTCGGTGTTCATCAGTGTTGGTGTACTGCAGTGTTGGTGTACTGTAGTACCAGTGTTGTGCGGCAGTGTCGGTGTGCAGCAGTGTCGGTGTTCAGCAGTGTCAGTGTTCAGCAGTGTCGGTGTGCAGCAGTGTCGGTGTGCGGCAATGTTGGTGTGTTGAGGTGTTGGTGTACAGCGGTGTCAGTGTACATTAGTATCAGTGTTGTGCAGCGGTGTCAGTATGCGGCGGTGTCAGTGTTCAGCAGCGTCAGTGTTCAACAGTGTAAGTGTACAGCAGTGTCTGTTTGCAGCAGTGTCTGTGTGCAGCAGTGTCTGTGTGCAGCAGTGTCGGTGTTCATCAGTGGCAGTGTACAGCAGTGTCGGTGTACAGTAGTATCAGTGTTGTGCGGCGAGTTCTGTGTGCAGCAGTGTCGGTGTTCAGCAGTGTCGGTGTTCAGCAGTGTCTGTGTGCAGCATTGTCGACGTGCAGCAGTGTCGGTGTGCAGCAGTGTTGGCGTGTTGCGGTGTTGGTGTACAGCGGTGTCAGTGTACAGTAGTATCAGTGTTGTGCAGCGGTGTCAGTGTGCAGCGATATCGGTGTTCAGCAGTGTCGGTGTGCAGCAGTGTCGGTGTGCAGCAGTGTCAGTGTGCAGCAGTGTCTGTGTGCAGCAGTGTCTGTGTGCATCAGTGTCGGTGTACAGTAGTATCAGTGTTGTGCCGCGGTGTCAGTGTGCAGCAGTGTTGGTGTGCAGCAGTGTAAGTGTACAGTAGTATCAGTGTTGTGCGGTGGTGTCAGTGTGTGGCGGTGTCAGTGTGCGGCGGTGTCAGTGTGCGGCGGTGTTGGAGTTCAGCAGTGTTGGTGTATAGCAATGTCAGTGTACAGTAGTATCAGTGTTGTGCAGCGGTGTCAGTGTGTGGCGGTGTCGGTGTTCAGCAAAGCCGGTATTCAGCAGTGTCAGTGTGCAGCAGTGTCGGTGTGCAGCAGTGTCGGTGTACAGCAGTGTCAGTGTACAGCAGTGTCAGTGTACAGCAGTGTCGGTGTTGTGCAGCGGTATCAGTGTGCAGTTGTGTCGGTGTGCAGCAGTGTAAGTGTACAGTAGTATCAGTGTTGTGCGGTGGTGTTGGTGTGCAGCGGTGTCTGTGTGCGGCTGTGTCAGTGTGCAGCAGTGTCGGTGTGCAGCAATGTTGGTGTGCAGTGGTGTCAGTGTGAAGCAGTGTCGGTGTGCAACAGTGTCAGTGTGCAGCAGTGTCAGTGTTCAATGGCCGGGCGTGACCAATCAGTGGGGGCAGGATGGAGTGGGGGCAGGATGGAGTGGGGCAGAATAGAGTGGGGCAGAATAGAGTGGGGCAGAATAGAGTGCAGGCGACCCTCTTTATTCTCACCCATGGCCGGATCCCCTCGTTGCCCCCTCTATTTTCACCTGTGCCTGGCGTTCAGTGGAGCGGTCATGTGACAGGGCGGACCCGCACTGTATACTGTGGCTCAGTGGTTAGCACTGTATACGGTGGCTCAGTGGATAGCACTGTATACTGTGGCTCAGTGGTTAGCACTGTATACGGTGGCTCAGTGGTTAGCACTGTATATAGTGGCTCAGTGATTAGCACTGTATATGGTGGCCAAAGCAGAGCGTCAGCAGGGGTAGGTGGGAAGAGCAGGGATTAGTGGGCACAGTCAGTGGGCACAGTGGGGTTCAGTGGGCACAGCAAAGGTCAGTGGGCACAGCAGCGGGTCAGTGGGCACAGCAAGGGATCCGTGGGCACAGCAGGGGGTCAGTGGGCACAGCAGTGTCAGTGGGCAGAGCAAGAGTCAGTGGGCATGCTCAGTGGGCAGAGCAGGGGTCAGTGGGCACAGCAGGGGTCAGTGGGCACAGCAGGGGGTCAGTGGGGACAGAAGAGGTCAGTGGGGACAGCGGGGGGTCAGTGGGCACAGCAGTGTGTCACTGGGCATGGTCAGTGGGCAGAGCAGGAGTCAGTGGGCAGAGCAGGGTCAGTTGGCACAGCAGGGGGTCAGTTGGCACAGCTGGGGATCAGTGGGCACAGCGGGGGGGTCAGTGGGCACAGCAGTGGGGTCAGTGGGCACAGCAGGGGATCAGTGGGCATGGTCAGTAGGCACAGCAGGGAGTCAGTGGGCACAGGCAGTGAGCAAAGCGAGGGTCAGTGGGCAGAGCGAGGGTCAGTGGGCAGAGCAGGGAGTCAGTGGGCACAGCAGGGGGTCAGAGGGCACAACAGGGGGACAGATGGCAGAGCAACGGTCAGTGGGCATGGTTAGTGGGCAGAGCAGAGGGTCAGTGGGCACAGCAGGGTAAGTGGGCAGAGCAGTGGGTCAGTGGGCATGGTCAGTGGGCACAGCAGGGGTCAGTGGGCAGAGCAGGGTCAGTTGGCACAGCAGGGGTCAGCAGGCACAGCAGGGGGTCTGTGCGAAAAGCTGGGGGTCAGTGGGAACAACAGGGGGTCAGTGGGCATGGTTAGTTGGCACAGCAGGGGGTCAGTGTGCACAGTAGGGGGTCGGTGGGCACAGCAAGGGGTCAGGGGGCACAGTCAGTGGGCAGAGCCAGGGTCAGTGGGCAGAGTGGGGGTGAGTGGGCAGAGCAGGGGGTCAGTGGGCACAGCAGGGGGTCAGAAGGCACAGCAGGGGGTCAGAGGGCAGAGCGAGGGTCAGTGGGCATGGTCAGTGGGCAGAGCAGGGTGTCAGTGGGCACAGCAGGGTAAGTGGGCAGGGCAGTGGGTTAGTGGGCATGGTCAGTGTGCATAGCAGGGGTCAGTGGGCAGAGTAGGGTCAGTGGGCACAGTGGGGGGTCAGTGGGCACAGCGGGGGTTCAGTGGGCACAGCTGGGGGTCAGTGGGAACAACAGGGGGGCAGTGGGAATGATTAGTGGGCACAGCAGGGGGTCAGCGTGCACAGTAAGGGGTCGGTGGGCACAGAAGGGGGTCAGTGGGCAAAGTCAGTGGGAAGAGCGAGGGTCAGTGGGCAGAGTGGGGGTGAGTGGGCAGAGCAGGGGGTCAGTGGGCACAGCAGGGGGTCAGTGGGCACAGCAGGGGGTCAGTGGGCAAAGCTGGTGGTCAGTGGGAACAACAGGGGTTCAATGGGCACAGCAGGGCATCAGTGGGCATGGTTAGTGGGCACAGCAGGGGGTTGGTGGGCACAGAAAGGGTCAGTGGGCACAGTCAGTGGGCAGAGTAAGGGTCAGTGGGCATAGTGGGGGTGAGTGGGCAGAGCAGGGGGTCAGTGGGCACAGCAGTGGGTCAGAGGGCAGAGCGAGGGTCAGTGGGCATGGTCAGTGGGCAGAGCAGAGGGTCAGTGGGCACACCAAAAAAAGTGGCCAAGGCAGTGGGTCAGTGGGCAGAGCAGGGGTCAGTGGGCAGAGTAGGGTCAGTGGGCACAGCGGGGGGTCAGTGGGCACAGCGGGGGTTCAGTGGGCACAGCAGAGGGTCAGTGGGCACAGCAGGGGGTCAGTGGCCATGGTCAGTGGTCACAGCAGAGGGTCAGTGGGCACAGCAGGGGGGCAGTGGGCACATAAGGGCGTCAGTGGGCACAGAAGGGGTCAGTGGGTACAGTCAGTGGGCAGAGCGAGGGTCAGTGGGCAGAGCGGGGGTGAGTGGGCAGAGCAGGGGGTAAGTGGGCACAGTGAGTGGGCAGAGCGAGGGTCAGTGGGCAGAGCAGGGGTCAGTGGACACAGCAGGGGGGGTCAGTGGGCATAGCAGGGGGGGAGTTAGTGGGCACAGCGGGGTTGAGTGGGCACAGCAGGGGGTCAGTGGGCATGGTCAGTGGGCACAGCAGGGGATCAGTGGGCACAGCAGGGGGTCAGTGGGCACAGCAGAGGTCAGTGGGCACAGTAGGGGGTCAGTGGACATGGTCAGTGGGCACAGCAAGTTGTCAGTGGGCACAGCGGGGGTCAGTGGGCACAGCAGGGGGTCAGTGGGCACAGCAGGTGTCAGTGAGCACAGCGGGTGTCAGTGGGCACAGCGTGGGTCAGTGGGCACAGCAGGGGGTCAGTGGACATGGTCAGTGGGAACAGCAGGGGGTCAGTGGGCACAGCGGGGGTCAGTGGGCACAGCGGGGGTCAGTGGGCACAGCAGGGGGTCAGTGGGCATGGTCAGTGGGCACAGCAGGGGCTCAGTGGGCACAGCAGGGGGTCAGTGAACATGGTCAGTGGGCACAGCAGAGGGTCAGTGGACACACCAGGAGGTCAGTGGGCACAGCGAGGGTCAGTGGGCACAGCATGGGGTCAGTGGACATGGTCAGTGGGCACAGCAGGGGGTCAGTGGACATGGTCAGTGGGCACAGCAGGGGGTCAGTGGGCACAGCGGGGGTCAATGGGCACAGCGGGAGTGAGTGGGCACAGCGGCAGTGAGTGAGCACAGCGGGGGTCAGTGGGCACAGCAGGGGATAAGTGGATAGAGTAGGGTAGTTTGGCAGAGGACCTTTAATGACTTCACGATCAAGTGATCTGTGACTCCTCCCATCATCGTGACATCATCAAAGGTCCTGAAGCACTCATTTGTGCTTGCAGGTGCCTCGAGGAACAACAGGAAGAGTGGTAACAGCGGGGAAAGCGGTGACAGGCGAGGGGAGTGATGGGGCAGCGGGGGAGCAGCGGTGACAGGCGGGGGGAGTGATCGGGCAGTGGGGAGCAGTGGTGACAGGCGCAGGAAGTGATGGGGCAGCGGGGGAGCATCAGTGACAGGTGGGGGAGTGATCGGGCAGTGGGGGATCAGCAGTGACAGGTGGGGGGGAGTGATGGGGCAGCGGGGGACAGTGGTGACAGGCCGGTGGGAATGATCGGGCAGAGGCTTCGCCGCGGACCTCTGTGTAGCAGGTAGCCGTGGCTCAGCTACTGCTGCACAGAGGGCAGCGGCTCACCAGCGGGGAGATGACCGGCTGACGACGGTCATCTCCCGGCTGGCTCACCGCGGACCTCCACAGGCGGCTCTTTTGCATATGCTGCGCTCATTGGTCGCCACGATTTTGGCCTCAGACAGACACGATTAGGCAATTATATAATAGATACTTAAAAAATTGATGATATGTTGACCCGTGTATGTGTTGTTTTTGCTGGAGGTTGTTGTTTTCCACAAATATTTTTTATTATTAAAACTGAATTTTTTTCTTTTCCTTTTTTTCACAATTTTTATTCTTCCCGTAAGAAAACTTGAATGTGAGATGTATTGATCGCCTTGCTTATGCTCTGAACTAATTCTGCTGTACAGCAGTGCATTATCCAAAGTGTCAGTGTGTGAGATCTGATAGCCTGAGGAATATCACAATCATGGAGATCATTGATATATACCTTTGTATATACCATTGTAATACACTGAGTATCAAGAAAACTCAATAAACATTACTTGAAGTGATATATACCTTTGATTTCTGTAGCAACCCATGGGTATCTCTCAATCATGCAGACATTGACTATCAGAGGGAGCAATCTCCCCATGTCAAACTCCTTACATATTGATGTCATCATTGATAGCAGCATGTGAAGTGTTAAAATGTAAAGATAACTAGAGTTCCAGCACAGACAACAATGAGCTTATCCTGTTGCTGATGGCTTGTGCCTGTGCGTAGCTGTATGGATGAATGTGGAAAAGCACTTACAATCTTGATATAGGATTTTATATATTTGTGGAAAGGAATTAATAATCAACAATCTCAGCAGCACATCCTCCAGTATAAATTACAGTCTCACAGAACAATCTTCTTCTGTGCATCAGAAGGCATGTGATGCATCCCCAAGCTATGGGGTACTCGGAAACTGGGCCGGCGCTGTCTCTCTGGGGTATCACGGTAGTCGTGACCCGGTCCCGTGGCCTGGGATCAGTCCAAAAAGGGGTTATTTACAGGGGATTTGTCGTGACGCCACCCGGGGTATGTGGTTAATAGAACCACCGCTGCCGTATTCCTGCTGGTGACGGTGACTTGGAGCAGCATAGATGGTAAGCCCTCCTCGGGTAGGGCTGAGGGTCCCCAGGGCAGGAGTTGTGGTATAGGATGGGGCTTTGTGAGGGATCGTGATTCACACAGTCACTTACTTTGCTGCAGCTCTCCACGGTGCTAGTAGTCGGCGGCTCTGCAGGTATAAGGTTCCGTTATAGAGCACAGGGCAACAGGCACAATCAACAGGCAGACTCACTGATATGCGTTTTCTCAGTCTCTTTACTGGAGTTAAGGCAGATGTTATAAACTGTCCACGGAGTCTGGAGAGCAGTTTGAGGTAATTTTCACCCGGCTGGGTCATATTGGCTTCCTCACTGCACTTGTGTTGTGGCCCCTGCAGTTGCTTAAGCTAGGCTGCTGGCCCTGTCTCTGTCTGCGTCTACCAGTATAACAGGCAACTCGAGTCCTTCACTTCTCCACCCCACCCTGGGAAGTCAGTGTTACTGGATTCTATACGTTGCTGTGTCCCTGGTACCGTGTAGCTGGAGAATCTGGAGTCCCCCACTGTCTGGTGTTGACTGTCGGTGTGTGTGATCCTGCACAGTCTCGGACTCCAGTGTCCGTTCTTGCGTTGTTCCTCTCGCAGAGGGGAAGCACAGGGTGATGCAGCCTCCCAGTAGATTTCTTTCTCACCTCTTTCCTCAGACCCTAGCCTTAGGCCTGGTGTTCAGCAGTAGACCTTGGGATGAGCCTGGCACAGCTCGTTTACACCCAGGTCTGGTTCTCAGTTTGCACAGAACCTGTCCTCTTCACAGCCCTCCCAGGAGCTGACCTAAATTGTTCCTTCCCAGACCAGAATATATAGGGGAGCTCACCCTGAAGCCGGACTTGGTCTCCCCCTTCTGTCTGGGAGGTCTTGGTGTTGTTTGCATGTTGACTGAGTGGAATACCCCTTACAGCTCTCTGGTGACACCTAACAATGGTGACACTGTGGCACTATGACTCTGGGGTGCCACACATGGTTAATCTAATAAATGACCCTGAATGTCCAATGTCCAGTCAATTGAAGTTTGGTTTTGGCCACAGATCATGCAGTGTAAACCCAGATTAACACTGGAACATTGTTAGGTTCTGGCTGGGCTCAATCATTAAAAAAGGACTACACAGTCATTATGACATGACTTTTCAAAGTATATCAGCTTATGAGGTCTATAAAATATAATTAATAATGTATGCAGTTTATGTTGTGAAATCTGGTGACAGATTTTCTTTATTGCCAATTACTGGAAGGCTTTTCCCATCTGTTGAGTATGACACAGGCTTTGGTGTAGATTCTGCCTAAAATCCCATGGCATTCAACATCTAATAATGCATGTT